>PVMI01030496.1:0-12716 GCA_008528875.1 Aulacorthum solani
TATCGAAATGGTTTTTGACTTCAAAATATTTTTATCAACATAATATGTATGTATTATATCACCTGATACGAACAAAAGTCAAAAAATATTTAACAATTTAAAATGTCTATAAATTGAATATACCTAAATCTATTTGATAAAAATTCAAAGTATAAAATATTATATATTTATGCAAATACAATATATTTTTTATAAATACATTTGGACCACCCTAGAAACCATCCATTTGAAATCACCCTGGAATTTAAAAATCAAAACATGTTCAGTATACTTAGCCCCAAAGGTGTCAATACACATAAAAGGAAAACATATAATTATAATAAAAATTAAAAACACTCATTGTCATAATCAACATACTTTTATCAATCTAATCAGAATCTCAAATTTGGATTTGAAAAGAATGTATATAAAAATCATTCTTACTCTTTACTTCTACATGCAACAACTATCTACTTAGGTAACCTATGGTTGGCTCTACACAGTTCACAACTTTCGGGCCCAAGATTTTTTCTTCGCGGTTAGAAAATATTTACACATTGTGAAGATTTATAAGCCTATCTAACTAAAGGTTTCATGCTGCACCGATAAAATCACGAAACCTTATCCTCGGGGAGGGGGGATAAAGTCGTATACATAATACTATGTATCATAACTAACTGTTAAGTGACAACAAGCCATTATCGCGATATTATGTTATAGGGTGACTTTTGATGATTTTTGGTACATTAAAAAGATGGTCTTGCATATTGTACATGTATATCGCTAAGGTAATAAATAATAATAGGTACCCAAATACAGTTACCATACCATGAATTATTATTTAACACCATTTATAAATAAATATATTCTCATCGCTATATATAATATATTGTGGCACCTACTGCATAATACATGATAATATGGTTATTTTTTTTACGATAGTCTACACTCGTAGGTACTAACTAAGTTAACTTCCCATTTCACCGTTACGACGATATTATACAACACTTTATAAATATCTGCACTACAATTTTAACTACAATTTTCTAAAATATTTCATATTTGAACGTCTAATGAGACGTATAATAACGGTGCATTTTTATTATTATTTTAATATTATGCTGGGGGTGTAATAAGACGTGTCCACACAAAAATCAAATGAAACAGTAGGTATAACAGTGAATTTTAGTGTGCTTTCACAACTCGTTAACTTATTTTCCTCAGTAGAACTTTATATTATATGCTTGCTAAATAGGTAGATATCCGACGAGTAGGTAGACAAATAGATGTATCAGTCTATCTATATTGAAAGAAGATACAATACTTATTTGAACTATCTTTAATTGTATTAAAAACATCGAAATACATCATATAATATTATACTTTATCTAAGTCAGAGATTTTCTCAGGATGGGAAACATTTTTGTGGTTTACCATGTAGATAATAAACAAGATAACATAAGCTCATAAAGTACATGTTTGGTTTACCTCGTGACTTACTTTATGTTTTAATCGATCAATCACGTGAAAATATATTTGTTTTTTTTTTATAATACACAGGTCCAAAACAATTATATAATATATTTACACAGGTATATTATTTAATAATACGTAATTTCCTGGGAAGTAGGTACTTGCAAATTATAATGTTATGTAGGTAGTGTGAAATAAAGAATAATAAAAACATTTTTTCCTTGTAAATATATATTATTTATACATATTGTATTTTTTTTTTTTAACTTATTAGATATAAGTAGGTACTTAATATTTTCTGTATGATTATAATTAATATAAATGATTCAAGAAATCTTTTTTTGATCTAAAAACGATTGAAAAAATGAGTTTGGTGAAATCTGGGCGGGTTTTCTATTGCATTGGCTATTAAATAATGGTATAAAAAAAAAATTTAATGAGACAGCGTAAGTAATTGCTTCGTTTTAAATAAGAAGTGAGATACTGTGAAATGTAGCCTAATTATTAAAATTAGCCCTATAAGTAGGTATTGCACGACTTTTAATGCAAAAAAATATTATAGAACATGAAATTCATCTCTACTCACAAAATTTTAAAAAAATGGTACGCTAAGAAGATGCATACAAAAATGTAAGATGTGCATATATTATTATCTTGGACACTTAAATAACTAAAAAAACTTGAAAAATTACATAAAGATTTTAAAAATGTACAAATTGTAACTGTAAGGTGTTTTTTTTTTAATTGCCTATTTTAATGAAGCAATTAAAATGACATTAATAATAGATTATGAATTTATTTTAAATAATAATATTTTTTTTTCGTCTAATTAATGGTTTGTCCAATCCATGCAGCCTAAAACACTTAATTTAAAAAATGTATTATAGTTAATGTCTTTGCTCTTTACCATTCATGCCATTAGAGGACTTGTAGGAAAGTATCGATAAATTAATGAACAACTTGGATCGAAGCATTATTGACTTAGCTACTTAGATTGAATCAACATACTATATTAGTGGACGACCAGTGGGTGGTAAGAGGTATATCCTTTCTAAATTCCCTCCAAAAATGTGGAATGTACATAAACTTATATTAAGCCGACGACAGGGAACCAACAATGTTATAGAAGGTTTCAGTCTAAACTGGAAAGAGTCCTATTAACTTATCGTTCTAATATTTGGAAGTTTCTAGGAAAATATATAATATTCAATAAGAAACCTGAAATACTATTAGGTACTATTATTTTGACGAGAGGCGGTCATATACTACACATGTGTCAAACCACCAGTCCCTCAAAAAAATACTTTTAATCAGGAACGAGTTGAAAATATAGCGAGTAATTATGCTGATATTAAAAAGCAGAACGAAGTAATTGCATATCTTATAGTATTGGTTTACCACTTAAAACTACACAGTGATCCGAATGCTGGTGTAATAAACTAAATTTATAAAAAATATGTGGTTATTATAAATATAGTTTTCTTAAGAAAAGTTAAATAACTTGAATGAAAAAAGTCAATATTACACTGCACAAGAACTATGACACTTAAATTGGTTAATACTCATCATCATATTTATTAATAATATTCCACAGTGTGGAATAGGAATTGTGAATAACGATGGGTCATAGATTATTTATATTTTATACCACGCGCGTTGTATATACCTGCTTATAGTTATAATATTATTTAGCAACACGTTAAAAGGTTTTAAAATAAGCATTAAAGGAGGTCTTTTTAATTTAAGGACAAAAAAAAATACTATAATAATACGTTTGTAAAATATTTACGATTCGGATAATTGACTATTACTGTAAAATTTTTCTGTTTTCACGTCCCACGCTATTTATAAGTCGTTTAATTTGATATAATTATAATATGTACAAGACGGAACTTGGGATGCATCAATGTCCATAAGTATTACTAGATGTGTTATGTAAGATTATACCTGTCGACTCTGTGACCTGTGTAAATACTTACCATGAAAGAAGTACTTACTCATGAGGTAAACATTTAAAGAATACAACAAAATACTAATACGTTTTAATACATATTTTTCAATTATAAGCTTGTACAATTTAACAAGTGTGTAAACAGTGTTAAACTGTGTGTTCCTTCACATAATAATATTGTGTTAGCTGTCATTATTGAATCCGAGGACAACCCCCGAGTGACTCACTCTCACACCAATAACGTATATTATACAGTACGGTCAGAGTTAAGTAAAAGTCTACACCGGATAATAAATATAGCACTGCGAGTAGCATCGACATTCGTGCGAGGTCTCTTCATGCTTTTTATTATTATTATTATTATTATTATTATTATTTAACAAACTCGGTTCCCATCGAAGTTTTTACCTTCTCCCGGACGAGCTGAAGAAATATCGGTTTGTCGTGACCGAGTAACCACCTCGCGGCACGAAACCATCCCAAAACGGTGCAATGTCGGTTTAAGTTCGATGGATCCCCTTCCACACCCCCCGCCCACCACCACAACCAATTATATTGTTTTTTTTTTATAATTATGTGTACAAATATCGTAATAAATGACATGTCTTAGTTGAAATATATAACGTGAACGGCAAATTGTTATAGGTCAAATTACCAATACCAACCAAAGAGAGTCTACCGCAGGTGGCCGAAGCGTTAAAGGCGGCTACGTACTTGGTTGACAACGATGAACTGGAAAAGAACTTTGAAGGACAGCGGGATAATTATAAGAGATCACCCAGGAAATTGGGAAGTGATAATCTAGACAGTAACTCGGAACTACAAGAGTATCAAGGTGTTTTATTATTATTATTATTTTTTTCATATCGTGAGTGTCGAAAGAGTAATTTTCGAGATAACGAATAACACGCAAGTGATATACATAGGTACTGCTTAGTTTTAGAAAATAATGTCCTGTATAATCCGTAGGAGTAATGGGACGTCCTGGTGTTGACTTTCCAATATTGCCATCAATACCCCACACCGATTTCAGCTGTAAGAAGGTGAAGAAACCAGGTTACTATGCAGATCCCGAAACTGATTGTCAGGTAAATAATATCCTTTTAATAAGTAATAATATTTTTATAATTCAGATACTAAAATAATTTTTTTATTTTTATATATTTTCAGTTGTATTTACTTAGTACAACAATGTTTATAATATTGTATAGTGAATAACTATAGTTTCAAGTCTGATATGTAACTATTAAGCCTAATAAATGTATATATATATATTATGCAATACCTATATACCTAGTTATTGCTTTAGTGGTGCTGAAAATAATGAACAGATATAAAACAGATATAAAAAAATTAAATTTAGTCAGGTTTAATAAGATTAATTTGATACTTGTGTATGAATTGGATACATGTTATTGAAGTTTCCAAAAATTCCAAGAATAACGAATTTTAATTTTCATAAAAATTGATGTGGGATATTTGTGATAACAATTTTTTAATTAATTCAATTTTATGAAAATCCAATATTTTATAGATACTTATTATGAAGTGTCCAATCGATTTTTAGTGCAAATAAATTTAATCCGAAATGCAATATTGCTTATAAATAAATAATTTATTAACTAGGTATATTAAAATAGTACTTTACCACATTTTTAATTTTTAAAAACAATATTTATGTGTAATGTGTTACTTATAAATAAAATTAAGTAAAATATAAATATCATCAGTTTTTTTTTTATTACTGGCATATAAAGTATTATAATAACATAACGTAAATAATTATAATTCAAAATTAAAAGTATTTAAATAATTAAATACATTGACACATATTGAGCATTTGATTTTTTTTTAAATAAATTAATGAAAAATTTTTTTCAGGTATTTCACATTTGTGATAACGGAAGGAAAGTATCATTTTTGTGTCCAAATGGTACGGTTTTTCGTCAATCACATTTAATTTGTGACTGGTGGTTCCGTGTGGATTGTGAAAGATCCATCGAATTATACGAGGAGAGTGCAGAACAGCTTGCATCTGACCAGCGAGTTTTTAAAGAGCGTGCTGAAACATTGGCCAAAGCTATGTTGAAAGTACAAACAACAACACAAACAAGTGATAGTGGTCTCGTTGTAACAGAGCGTTCGTTTGGTCCAAGTACAACTGTTTTCAATTCTGAAAGTCGACTGCCTGATCGTGCCAGATACTTTAGTGACTATTCAAGAGACGAAAATCAAGTTCCAGCTGAGACGGGTTCATTCGCTGGAAAACAGTTACAAACTAATTTTAATAATTACCATCCACAGTCCAAATCACCTGTACAAAACTGGAATCAAGGAAATTATCAAACACAACCTTCGACGACAGCACAGCCTCTTTGGAATGGCAACCATCAAAGCAGTATCTATCAAGCACAGTCTACAACTGCACAGCCCACCTGGAACCAGGCTGCTAATAACAATTATCAATCACAATCTACAACTGCACAGCCGACCTGGAACCAGGCTGCTAATAACAATTATCAATCACAGTCTACAACTGAACAGCCGACCTGGAATCAGCCTCCTAATAACAATTATCAAACTAGTTCTTATCAATCACCATCTGTAACGACTGCACAACCATCCATCGTTCAAGGGACCAATAATTTCCAATCTAGTTACCAACCACAATTCACCACAAGTGCTCAAACGGTTCAAACTGCTACCAGTTCACAAGTAACTTACCAACCACAACCAACTACTGTTGTGTCTCAAACAAACTGGAATCAAGGTAGCAATAATTATCAAGCTGGAAATTACCAAACACTACCCACCACAGCAGGAACTCAAAATAACTGGAATAATCATGGTAACAATGGTGTTAAAACTAATAACTACCAGTCTTATACACCTTCAACAGCACAGCCGAATTGGAGCCAAAGTAGTAGTAGTAACTACCAATCTGAAAACTATCAATCGCCGTTCACAACAATAGCCGCTCAAACTAACTGGAATAATCAAGGTTCCAACAATTTACAAACTGAAAATGATCAAACATTACCATCAACAACGGTGACACCAGTAAACTGGAATAATCAAGGTTCCAACCACTTTGGAAATGCAAATTATCAAAAACAAGTGACAACTACCGTACCGCAAACTAACTGGAATGGAGGTGTCAATAATTTCCAATCAAATAGTTACAATTCACAACCAATAACAACGATACAACCAGATTGGAACCAAGAGTCTGAGTCTGATACTGTCCAGCCTAATCTATTCGAACCTCAGCAATCTTATCAACAACCTACTACTATTTTTCCAGCCGATAATGAACAAACCATCCCAGCCAAGGAAAGCCAAGTACCCGCGGAATCAGCTTCATTTGTAGGCCATCAAAACTCACCTCGTTTCAATTTTCAACCAGAAAATTCCTACACACAAACTCCTCAGACAAATGTACCACCTACCATGTATCCGGTAACAAGTTCTTACACAAATGATTATTCACCGAATGGAGCTTTTTCATTCGTCGAATATCAAAGATCACCCGACACACCTGTTGCTAGACATAGCTCAACTCATGCTACTCCAATTATGACAACAGTATTAGACTACGCTTCGGTTGATAATTCCACATTACCACCTTCCGGAGAGACATTAATCCCGAATATGATTAACTCATTACAATCACTGACAGATAATAATCTACTTTTTGACTTGGATGGACAAAACACTTACCCTTCACAAACGAACACCGACGATGAACTGAATTCCGTCGCGGTGTATTTTAATAATGTAAAAAATCCACAACTAACCACTGTTGCTAGTGACTTGCAGTTTAATCGTTTCGAACAATCATCTAGAGCATACACCAATGGGTTAAGTTCAACTACTATGGATTCTGTTGAAACCACTACACCGGTTGATAATTTACATATACCTGCGGTTTTGACAAAGAATACAAAAGAAGCATATGATAAGCTTTTCAGAAATGATACCGTTAAAGAAGCAATGATTAGTTTAAAGTTGGCAGATACTAGTACGCCTGTAACAAATCCTACAAATTCGGTAAACCTAGGATTTGCTCAGGGATTGAATTTAAACCGTTCATCAGCGGAATTGAGAGAACTGGCTGCAGTATTTACACGTGCTTTAACTGCATACTTAGACGACCCAGAGAATTTCCGTAAAATATTAGCCGAAGTAAGACCAACTGAACCACCAAGTGTCAAGACTAGCGTTACCGAAGAACAAGAAGTGTTGGATTTTTCTGACGATTCAAAACGTCAACGAGGAAAACCCACAGAACCGAGTACATCAAACCCAAATTTAGCAGCTGAAATCAACGGTATGACACAAAGTATTAATGCACTGGCAGACTTATCAACCATTGTTCCACAATATACCTCATCGCCATTAATAGAAATCACATCGAAGTATACTGAAACATCAAAAGCTGGTCTACAAGAATATGCACCACCGGAAGATAGTGAACAGCTACAATTGGCCGGAAGTCATTCGTTTTATTCAAGTAGAGATAATAGCATTCAAACTGCAAAAACCCCGAAACCAGCCTCATCCACTTTGACGTGGACAGTTTCTCCATTAATAGACACTGAGCAGGACATAAAATCTACCACTCTGTCACCAGTGTACTTCACTACCACCGCAGAAGACTTAGAAACTACTGTAATCGTACAAAGGGCTAAAGAAATGTTCAGTCACTTGAATGCATCTGAAGCAGGAGTATTGATGAATGTTATGAAAACTGCTCAAGTTAATGATACAGTTAAAAGGTAATAAACTCTTAAAATAACCATATCAATTTATTAATAATATCGCTTGTCTAGATTTCATTTAATAGAATTGATATGTTAAAAATTAAACATAACGTTTGAAATTATGCATTTGTTATATAGTTGTAATAAGTGTTTATCCAATGATAGGTAAATAATAATTAAGACGAATTAATAATAAACACATACAGTACATTTTAATTTAACGAAATACTGGAAACTCAATGTTTTTAAGTTGAAATAAAATTAAGCCAATTTTTATCAGTGTTGACAGTGTTGTGAAGTACTCGAGTAAACATATTCAAATATTTTCTCAAAGCATCTGCATTAAAAATCAAATACTTTAATGATTCTTTAGTTTTATATTTTCTGCTTTGATTTTGATCACATAAAAATAAAAATATAATTGAGGATACATTAAATAATATTATTTTTTTTATACTCAATCAAAAATCAGTTTATTTGAAAAATAAAACAGTTGAGTATTTTAAAGTTCCACCAAATAATATGGCTTAAAATAATAATTATTTACTCTATGAAATGAACATGTAACATGAAAATCGGTTCATTTGATTTTTAAGGTAAAAAAAATTATTTCATACAAAATTTGAAGGTATTCGAAAGTACATATAAATACTTTTTTAAAGTATTTGTATCTGTACTTGAATACTTTTAAAAGCTATTTTGTACAAGACTACTATTTATGTAAATTATAGACTCCATTTAGCTTTGATATATTTAAAGTTTGGAAAAAATGTATGAAAATTCAGTGACAATTATTTTTATAATATTATAATATTAGTAATACAAATTTAGAGAAGCAATGGCAAAAATAATGATTACCTGTATGAAAAATTTAATGTAGGCACCCATGTATGAAAGTAATACACATAAATATTGTGTAATACCTTTATAATATATTATTCGCTTTTAGTAAATCAATAAATATGCAATAACTCCCACTTATTTTTAATCATTTACACTTGATAGTTGTCAATAGTTTTTAATAATATAATAGGTTAAATTATAAATTATATTTATTTTAAATAACTATTTATAAATATAATATGTTTTTTATAATAGTTTACCTATATTATTTTATTTCTAAGCCAGTTAATACCTTCATGAATATTTTCAAATAGTTAATACATAATAGTATAATACAGAATGATATTGCATTTTTGTATTGTATCTTAAATGTGGCGATTTTTTCATTATTAAAAATAAATGTTATTTTAATTAATTTATTATTAATTTAGTTTATAAGTCAACGTAAATTAATTCACAAATTTAGGACGCATGATCCTTTATTGCGTGCAAATAATACTCATATAACTTCAAGAACATTATTAAATTATTAACACTTATCTTTATCTATTATTTATCATTATAACAATAAATATTTGTACAAAACTGATTGACTAAAAAAAAAATATTCTTTTTGTTATTGAAATATTTTTTTTTATAAATACTTAAACGCTTATTTTACTTTACAGATTGGTTTTACTGTTGGTGAATGACTCGAACAAAGAGAATAGCCCTGAACAGACTAGAATCAATTTAATCGAGGCATTACTGGACAATAGGAGTACTGATCAAGCATATGACGTCTCGTCGTCATCGCCGATATCTACTTTCTTGCCATCGTCCCCATCAGGAATTCCATTTGGTCAGAGAATACAGGAAGATGGTTCGCCGGTATCGGAAGGACAGTACAAGAAATCTAGAAAAGGAACCAGGAGAAGAGTTGTACACAGGAGTAGGTCAACCCCTGTTTCCACTACTCCGATGACTCCTTGGCAGGGAGCTAACGATGTGGGCCCGGGGCTTAGTGATGATTCTGATGCCCGAGCAGTTGAACTTCTCAAGTCCCTATACTCGATCGCATCCAAATGGTCGTAGTTGAACGTTCATTCGTCGACGGTATTTCCATTCTGCCTGTGTCATAACCGTGTGAAAATCAAATTATTTACGAATTGTCTTTATATAATGTTAATATAAGTATTTTATATTTTGTAATCGGTTCGGGATTATAAAAAAAAAAAAAACGATCAAAGTCGATAGACCGTAATAATCGGACAAAAAATTACATTTTACAATTCATAAACAATTAATAATGCATCACGATTATATCCTCCCATCCCCCAATCTGATTTTTCTTTACTTATTACTTGAAATGCTCAATTTCAATCATAGCCGACTAGCTATTATTATTTAATTATTCAAAAATTTTAATTTTAATCGTGACAAGGAAATTAGTCATACTCTGACATATTTTATAACTCTCAAAATATTGTTTACATAGTGAGCGACTCCGAAAAGGTTAATTGACTACTTTTTATATAATAATAATTATAATCATCGTAATAAATTTAATGATACTATTCTAATAATATATTTATACATTTCATACATCAAGAGTAATATAATAGTATGTGATATTGTACAACCAAAAGCAGAACGCATAATTAAAATCCTTCTTATCGCTGTGATGAAAAAATAATATCTTTGTGTATTTTTCAATGTTTAACATTTTTAACAGACGGTAGTCAGTCATCATTTATAACGGTCGCTGTACTTAGGTATAATTATATCATATCTATTTAGAGTTTAAAAGTATAAGTTGCCATCGTCTAGTACAGATTATTATTAATTGTAAATGTCCTCGACAATATACGCATAATGTAAATTGACTCTAGTCCTCGGCGAATTGGCGTGTTACTGTCTTAGGCTTACATGAGGCTTATATTCGTGCACGTTGTATACATGTTGCAACATGTTGTATACATATGTTATCATATAATTTTGCTCATATATCAAAAGTAGATTGCTGTTAAGATTCAATTTTAATTTTAATTACCAATTGCATGCAATTAATATTGTACAATGTACGTAGGTGTACGTCATGTATTTTTGGTATTTATACTTTAAAGTTAAAGTATATTTCTCTATTTATCTTTTGCACGATATTTTACATTAAGTTTAAACATTATTTTGCATACCTGTCGATATTATAAGTACTTACTTACTACTTCCACTCTTTCAAGTTGTAACAAACATCTATTATCGATCTAAAAACTTTACCATCTATTGATTGAGAGAATATTATTATAAATATTTTAATCTATGTGTTAAAAACGGCTTACCTTTTTCATTTATTCATTAGCAATGTAAATGCGTGCGTACTTGTGAAACATACGTTATACGCATATTATTATTAATTAGTGCGTATGAAATAAATAATGATACTTTTATAATATTTTTAATTTACTCACACTATGAGTCGAGTTACATTATATGCCATGTAATAATGTTATCACATTATATGTATTATGTAAATTGCATAATGTTGTAAATAAAACATAAAATTATTGTGTATACTTAGTAAAACTTGATTGTCATTATCGTATAGCATATTAAATTGGTAACCTATTCCCTATTATTCATATTTAAATATTTAATACCTAAATAATATGGTCATCATACTTGCAAAAAAAAAAACCTGGGAAGTCATTCCCTGCATAATAGTAGGTGACAGTGTACTTCGGCCAGTGGGTACACCGCTCTGTTGTACATTAAATGTCGAGTTGGTCCCCGCAATGGATGTCTTGAGTTTGAATTATATATTACAAAAAAATTGTAAATGAAAAACGTTTCTGAGGGAAGATGACCTATGACTAAGAATATTTTATAATATTATCGTTGTTAAGAAGGTAATTCATTTTAATATTAGTAATACAGTAGAGTGAATTGTTTTTTCCTAAATAATTGCATTTGGAAATTTTATTGAATATATGAAGTCGATAAAAACTAAAAAAATTAACTTTCACAATGTCTATAAATAAGTCACAATATTTTTTTAATGTTATTATGTATAAGAAATGACAAAATAAATATTTGCTAAAAATGTCAAGTATCTGCTGTTAATATTTTTTGAAACAGAACAAAATAAGAAAATCGTTTTATAAGAACGCCAGATGTCAACAATTTCAAATGCTCATAAAAAATCTATTTGACTTTTTGGTAAACTTTTTAGATTCTGAAAATAGCAATGAATATATTGTACTTATAATGATGGGTGTTTTTCTTTTTTTTGTCATCAACATTTGGAGTAAAAAATATTCTCCAATTTTTGACATCAGCGGCTTTTCTAATAGAAAAGTGAATCTAGTTTTTGCATTCAGGAAGTCAAAATTTAAAACTCCCAGTAGTTTTTGAATGTTTAGGGAAAAATTAAAGAATAATAAAAAAAATAAAACAAAAGTAGGAATAATATGAATTTTTAGAAAAAACTGACTTTAAACTTGACACTTTCACCAAATATTTGAATTAACATTTGCCAAACATAGTAAAATGTTCAAAATATTTAAACTTTTTTTGAGTTATTTTAAGCCATGCGAAAATGTTGTAGTTTGAATTACTGTCAATAAAAACTTTTTCACTTCGTAAAACAGTTTGAATATTTAATGAGAAGGTCTTTATAATTTTTTTAATAGTAGTTCAAAAATATTAAAGATTTATAAGACTGATTATTT
>PVMI01030501.1:0-11064 GCA_008528875.1 Aulacorthum solani
GTGCATATCATACCGATTATTGTATGTACCCAGTGGCGCTGAAGTCCATGTTTATGTATTGCAGTTGCCATGTATATAAACATTTGGCTGAGGGGTAGATCCATAGGAGAATAAAATTATAAAAATTAATAGGAAAAGGATCACAAATTGTTAAGTTATATTGTCCATTGAGAGTAATGACAATATTAATATTATAATATAATATAAAAGGTTGCATTTTGATTATGTTTTTGTATTTTTAACAATCGTTGCAGCCATTGCAGTTAATCAAATATAATTTTAATATTATTACATACTTATTGGTTGAATAAAGAAGAGAAATCTGATCAAAATTAAAACAAAAGTGGGTGGCAAATTGTTTGGGAGAAGTCTCAAATTTTCTTAGAGTTTTGTAGGGTGGGATGGGTGATTGTTGGAGATCCTTGCCATACATTTAATTTTGTACTTCGGCGCTACTGTATATACCTACAGACTACAGTATACCTCATTCCATAATCTTTTTAATAATCAATAAAAGATAAGATATCCGCCATATTTATTGTACACCTATTAAGTTTAACAAAATTATATTATTAGATTAAGATTAGAATTATTCGTACTTTTATGTTTTGTGGCCCGCTTGGAGATGATTGTTCACCAAAGTGGCACACCGAACTAAAAAGGTTGGGCATCACCGGTATAGACAGTATCGTGGCATTAGTATGTATATAAGATATCGTTCGAGGTATGGATATTAACACAATATTATATAAGAGGATAAAACATAGGTAGGTACGGCTGAAGTGAGGTGGGTACCTATATGTTTTTATACGATATTATAATATAGTATGAGTGCATGAAGTAACCGCGGTTATGTTCGTCTGGTCTATATATAAATGACATTTTTCCTTTAAGCACGACAAAAAATCTTTGTTTTTGCTCCGACTGTGAAGCAGAGCTTTTGTCTTTGGCATTTTACAGACGGCTTAGGTAAGGTAACCTACTCCGGCTACGATATAATAACCATACTTCAACAGAATATCGGATGTACCAATATAAATAATACGAAACGACGACAATAAATGTAAATATTATACATATCATACTTAAATGTATATAATACCACCGCGTTGATTAAATGGCATACGTATATAATAGTACTTATAAAAGAAATCTTCGGACTGCTCGAGTGTTTTAACCCGGTTCCACTTGGATTTGACAAACCTATATTATATATTATTGAACACCGTTAAACACAAATACTGGATATTATATAGACGTATTAAGCGGCTAGTGGTTGAAAGGGATTGTCATTTTTTCATCAAATTTGCTACCAGAAATTACGAAAAGATTCGTCACTTTTGGGTCTGACAAAATGCGTTGGATGTTTTCCGGAGATTACGAGCAAGGGCGCAGGCGGCCATCAAGGTAAGTCACAAATCAGTAATTTGTTATACATACATATTCGTATCCCGACGATTCTGCGATCATTGTTCGGACTTTATTGTCATTGTGTATAATCTATTAAAATAATAATAATATGCTATACAATGTGCTTGTGGAATTCAAATAACACTTTGATGGAATAATCATGTGATGGCTAAGCTATAAGTCTTCTTTAATGGCAAGAGAAAGTAATAAATTTAGTGAAAATAATTTATTTTAAATGTTTGAACCTCATAATACTTATAACTTACAAATTCAGAATATGTTTTAAATAAAATCTCTAAACTTTAGGTAACCGTTTGTTTGTTTTAATGGTTTAAGTATAAAATAATATCAGTAATGGTTCAAAAAAAAATTTAATTAGATAGTTAATGATAAAAGTATAGATAGTATTATTTTAATTATGTATCATTTAGTTAATACAAATAAAAACTGATTAATTTATATTTTCTGTAATAAGTATTAATATAACTTGTAAGATATCCTTTTTTTATTTCCTATCTATATTGATTAAGTTAAGTACTACAGTCGACAAGCTATAACCAGTATGGCAATAATATTATAGTATTATCATTTATGTTAATCATTAGTACTTTATATTTTGATTCAGAATAATAATTGGTTAATATTATTAGGTAACTATCTATAGTTATGACCAGAGCTTACGTGTTTAGCCATCACTGGTCACATAGTGACCTACCTACAATTTTCTATGAAATGTACCTATAGTCAGTCATACAGATAAAAATGTATTAATCAACATTGGGAAAGAAATTATTGTTTTATTTTATTTAAGAGCAGCATTTCTGTTTTGAAATAGGCCATCATTACAGCAAAAGATGATCTCACATAAACAGGTGGACTGTACCTAATCATTTGATTGTCATTTTACGTTTGTTAAAAGGCAGGTTGGTAATAAATTATATTATAATTATCTAAAATGTGTTCATTATATTCATTCATTCTAGAATATTAGATAGGTATAGGTATGTTTACAGAGCTAATGAGTAGGTGTTTGAACTATATTCTAATTTATAATGTATACGAAATATTAAAATAAATACAATAAAATAAAATAAAAAAAACTTTGTTAAATGTTTCACAAATAAAAATTGTTACTTATAGCAGCTATAATTTCAATATTAAATTTCGTGCATTGGATGAACTAGATAAGAGTTAAAGTGTTATTGAAATTATATGCAATACGGATTTATATTTTATATTTTTATACCTAACAAGAAATACTTATATTTGTAGAATTAGTTAGGCCAGCTAAGAACAATATATATACCTAGTTTTAAAATTTTCAAATATACAAATTTGGTTTTATAATAGGTTACGCGTAATTGCATGTTATAATAACAAGAACCGATAAGAATAAATTCAACAGTTTAATATCATAATAATATAAAATATTATCTTCTGTATTATAGCATAATTAATATACCTAATAATAAATTATATTTTATTAATTTCCTTAATCGTAATATGCTAATATTACTAATATTGAATGACTTTTTATTATATTGGCTAATAAATAAAAAACTTGTGCATTTATTGTGTAATTATAACGAAAGACACATTCAGAAATTGATCAATTTTTAATTAATAGGTACTTAGATACCTGCATATAACACATGCCTGTATTTTTATGTATTTGATAAAAATATAGTTTATATTATCCTATAAATTATATTTTTAAATTTGCAATAAATTAATTAATACACTTAATTTAATCTAAGCAACAAAAAAAATTGGATTTCATACGAATATTTTATTCAGTGGACATAATCAATTGTATTGTCTGCTGCCCGGGTTCTTATATTTAATTGATTCTATACATCATGCACTTTTCCACTGGTTAAGTACACTTGAACAAACGTCAAACATCAATGTATATTTAAATAATTAATCAATGACTCTTATTCAATAAATCTTTTTAAATTATTAATTAATGAGTGACAATATTACAATAACAATATAAGCAGGTATTAGGTACACAAGATAATGTTTTATCAAAATTAAATATTACCTATAGCTATGTTTTTTTATGCTATTTTTTTTTTTTATTGTTCTATAGGCATAGGTAGTCAATTTTTATTAATCTTTGTGTGATCAAGTCAATACATAGTATTGTTGTTAGGACAAAGTATTTATACACGTTTAAAGCTACATTTTATAATTTTAATGTAAGGAGAGTTTTTTTATCATTATTTATTTATCAAACTCGTCGAAAAAGTGTTGTGTAATCCTACGTATAGAGCGCATACAGACACACTTGATTACTTACCTTGATAACGTCATGACGTGATATCAATTGTTTTAAATACCTACCTACCTACTTGTAGATTAGTTCAAAACAAAATCTTAAATTTATGTTTTAACACTTAGTAGACAATTATTGACGCTGAAAGGGCTCGCTTTGTTGACAGAATGCGTAGTGTTGCATTACATCAAACCGAACTATTCAAAACGCTGCCATAAACAGAATTAAACACGCGCTATAAATAATATTAATAGTATAAAAAAAAAAATTGTACGCCTGGATAAATTGCACAGATATTTTCTTTGAAGACATGCACAGGTCGTGCATAATAGATAGGTATGCGTCGTATAATGCGAACACTGTGGAAAAAATAAAATATAATATAATATCAGTTAGTAAACAATCAAAGTTATGTAACAATTTTATTGTTAATAATCCGGGTACGCGTATTACATTGAATTATTATTAATATTATTATTATTACTAAAATATTATAGATAGGAATCTATCAGTTTTTCGAGTCGCTCGTAATCAATTGCAACGCGCAAAATAGTGGAAAAATAGCCGAACAATGTTGTTGAATATATGGCAATATTAGTAATAATAGTTTGTTGTTGAACTGCCTGTACACAATAAAATACAGTGTCATAACTCATAACTAATAATAATATTATAATATCATATGCAGCGTGCCCATTTCCTTTATGTAGGTATCGTACTATCGTTCAGTTGGCGAGTAGTTAAACGAAAATGGCGTAAAAGCAGGAGCAGGACGCAGGACAATGTTTCCCTCGAGGATTTAATTGTCCATATCGAGAATAGTAAGTTGAAAAGTTGTAGTAGCGGGTTATAATAAAATAATGTAATATTAAAATCGAGTCCGTGCTCGGTCACGGATTTGCACATATAGGAATACGTTAGATCATTAGAAAATAAAATAATAACAATATGTTATTATGTTCGCGGGAAACCCTTATTTGCTTGCAACAAATTCTGTTCGGTGCGCAGGATGTAACTCGCACGACGTGTACCTATATTTATACGACCCAAGTAATAATTACAACTTATTTAACAAAAACAAAATATAGCCATAATAATAAATATGGATAACCAATTTTTGCAACTCCCCTCTAATGTTCCTTGCATCCGTACAAACCCTACATAAGTTTTAGATAAGTATGCTTAAAGTATACAACATATTCATATTTTAATATGAATATACTTGCTAATAAGTAATAACTATTTACAATATGACTTAATAAATCGAATATTTCTCATATTTCTAATATAATTATTTTATGTTTGTTTTTATTTATAAAATATATAGGTAAGTAGTAAAATCATTAGATTATAATATTATAATCAGTGGTGGCGTATTCAGTATTTGGCCGGAGGTTATAATTCAATTGACCTAGTGATATATAGCTGCAACACACCGCCTGAAAGCCCAGTTTGTTTTGGAAGAGTTGAATTCTTAGGTAATTATGATTTATATTAAGATTCTACGATATAAAACAATTACTTACATTATTAATTCAGTGACATATCCAGAACTTTGTTTTAAGGGGAAATCCCAACACAAAATCATAATGATTTTTTTATGTTTTAAGTTTGCGAATGAAAATGACGTTAAAACCAAGAATATATTTTGTACATAATGTGTACTATTAGTGTTCCTTTCATCGACGGTAACTGCAGGTTAGACGCAAAGTACAATGACGTCCGATTTAAGTCGCAATTTATAATATTACCATGTGCTAGGTTAAATGTCGTACTGGAATGAAGAAAAAAAGTAGACCTAAGTTGTGTTTGAAAAATCTTCGAACCGAACGTGTCGGAACGCGTTTCGATTCAATGTCACATGTGTGCGTATAACTTAATATTATATAATGGATAGTGGGAAAGAGTAATAATAATAATAATAATAACAACAACAACAACAAGAGACAATAATAAACACGACGCGCGCAGTAGTATTAAAATATTATTATTGCTTGTTAATAATATTCGACTGTAAATAATACTATATACCTAGGTATAGGAGTGTTGGTTGCAGAGCCGTGAGCGCGCCGCCGCTGGTACAACCGCAGTTGTTGTATATCGGACTGAACACCGATAATATTATTAATATAATATCGTCGAGTGCGACAACGTGCCGGTACGCGGACGCGATTAGATCTGTCGGGCGCGCGCTGTCGCCTTATCTCGCGGCCACTATAGTGTCTGCGAGTGTGCGTGTGTGCGCGGTGCGATATACCCACACTCGCACAAATAGACCCACACACGCGCAGGCAGTGTCTGTTCGGCGGCGCGCGTTCAACGTCTGTCGTGTGGTTGCACAGCAGGCTAGCTGCAGCGAACGGGTCGTGGTCGCGGTGGTGCGGGCCGTGTCCGAGGAATACAAGACAACAACAACAACGACGACGACAAGCGACAATAACAATACACATATACAATATTTGCGTAATAATATAGACGTGTAAAGTTGTGACGATGCTCTCGATGGAGGCGGAGGCGACTACGCAGGTGGACGAAAATGATTCGTCCGCTGTGCTGGCGAAAATATTGGCCATGGCGTTCCTGGGCGTTTCGTCGTTCGTGGCCGGCAGTACGCCCGTCTGCGTGTTCGAGCGACTGGGTATCCGGCGGCGAGCCCGAGGAGCAGCGAACACCGCGCTCCGGTTGATACTCAACTTTGGCGGCGGCGTGCTGCTGTGCACCACATTCTTGCACCTGTTGCCCGAGGTCCGGGAGGGCGTCGAACGGCTAATCGCCAACAAGACGCTCGACCAGAAATCGCCAGTGGCCGATCTGCTTGCGGAGCTCTTCATGTGTGCGGGCTTCTTCTTCATGTACTCGATCGAGGAGCTGGTGCACGGGTTCGCGGGCGGCGACTGTCACGCGCACCACAGCCACAGCGGCAGCGGCCACAGCACCGCGGACCGGGGCGGCGGTGGCGATGGTGGTACGATGCCGCAACAGCGCCGGAACGACGCAGCAACAGCGGCCGGTCATCCGAACGCCGCCGGGTACGACAAGGTGGACTCGGCCGGGCGGGTGGCCAACTACAACTCGTGCATGTCCACGGTCGAGCTGGCGGCGGCCGTCAAGAAACCCGGGCCGACCGTCGAGAAACCGGCGCCGGTCGAAGAGTCGTCATCAACGTCCGAGTCGGTCCTCCGCGGATTCTTGGTCGTCGGCGCACTCAGCATACACGAACTGTTCGAGGGTCTGGCAGTCGGCCTGGAGAATAATCCAACGCAGGTCAGTTAGTCGCTGCATTTTATAAGGTTTTACAATTTTAGGCCGAATATATTGTATTCTAATACTGTGAGTATGTCCAGAGTCATTGTCAGCTGCAGTCTTGTACGTTAGATAATTTTTAAAAGTATTCGAATACTACTCGTATAGCTGAAACTCAGATACCTGCAGCTTTTAAAAGTATTGAAAATACTTACGTATTTCAATGCACCGTAAAAAAAACATTCTAGATAGGTACTTTTTATAGGAAATGTTTTGTATTAATATTTTTGTTACCTTAAAATCAATTTGTTAAAAAAAGTGTACAGCACCATGGTCTGGTGTAAGTTTATTTCCCCCATATGTTGACTGTTTTTCTTGTTCGAATGTTCGGTAGAATATAACTGTAGAAGTCACTGCCACACGCTCACACAGACAAAAATATTTCAATCATGTGAGTGTGCATTAGATATTATGTTAATGACTAACATAACAGTTAATTTCTATAAGGGTGTAATATTTTTCTTCCGTTTTATTATAAAATGTATGTACGATAGTACCTATAATACGGCATACCTACCTATAGTTTAAGTATACTTCTATATACTTACTGGAATTAAATGAAAGATTTTTGCCTCTGAAAATAATATGTAATTTGTAAATTTAAAAATATTGTATTGTTTTATATAGATTATTATTTTTTATGACCATATTATACACATACCCATGTATCGTTTTTTCTAATATGATCACTGATTCTACTGATTTTTTACTTTGAATAAGTATTCAGAAATTAGAATACTATCTACTCAATGAGTACTTCTTATAAAAGTACCTATTTAAAATTATTTTAAATAGGTGCCTATTAAAGTATTTGATTACTATTACTCAAGTACTAAACAAGCCTGGTAGGTAGTATGTATATTGTATATTCAACACGTTCGGTGAGCGACCCATTATCAATATATACAATTGTGTGTTAGATTATTTTATTTTCACGGTCATAAACCATAGTAAAGTCGACCTCACTGTTTTTATTATACTATTGTGTTATTAATATTATTTGTATAAATTTATGTACGTACAACTGTACAAATATATTCATAGTTTTTAGGGTTGTCGTTTTCACATAAATACGAATTTAAATTCGTGCTCAATATGATAGTATACATTAACAAAATATATTCTGAGAGCAAAAGCTACCTATATCTAATTTTAATTTGGCCAGCTATTGGTATTGTCGTTAAAGATTAATTTTTTTAGTAAAATGTAAGAATGCTTTTAAAAATAAAACTGGTTCAATGCTTCTTTATATATTATAATTGATATGTACCTCACGATTGTACATATATAGGTATAGATATATATATTTTACTAAAATATGCACTTTATCTACACAAACATTAATCTACTCGCGGTTGATTAGAAAACAACAGTACGTTGTATGGAATAAACAGAGAACTATCAGAATTAAAGAAACATCGTTACAATCTAAGTACATTTTTCTTGTGTAGCTCGTGGCATTTACAAAATATATATATTACCTATTCAAAATGTAATCAAATTTTGGATGAAATATGTAGATTGAACTGTGCAGCTGTATAGAAATAATATAAAAGGAACAATAATTATTTTATCACCTTACCTAAGCCATAGATGTATGGCTTACGTTTTACATTAAATTTAAAAAAAAATGTTAAAAAACGGAGGTTAAAGTTTATTTTACACGTTTATAATACTTATATTATAATCGAATATCCGATACATTTGTTTCGGTAGAATTCAATGAGGTAGAATTAAGATATTATAATTAAAAAACAGTTTCTAGGAACAGCTGTCAGCTGGTTTATCAAAAAGTGGCAAAGTTTGTCTAAAAACTTGTGTACTATAATATTATTACTATACCTATTGCAGTATTGCATGGTATTGCATGTACCTACCTATATATTTTCAGAAATACTCGTGGTTTAATACTTTAATAGTAAAAGATATATAATAAATGTTTAATCTTTAGAGAAATGAAGCATTCAACGTTTTGACCTTTTAAACTTTCTAAAAAAGTTTTTGAAAATTAAAACAAGATTCTATGTCACGTATTCTTAATTCTAATTTTTCACTACTCATCTGCAGTCATCATATTATCATAATATATCCAACCCAACCTACCTATTATTAATTAAATATTCAAACCTCTAACCTCTAACCTCAAACCACCCAAACTCCCTTTCAGTATTCATTCAAAATATTTAAAACATAAGACAGTAGTAAAAATCGTCTATATACTCTGTTCTCTGAGATAATGTGGTTGCGCACAATCAAAAGGCATCGTACCTCACCACAGCCACCCAAATCGCCACTATTTGGCTCCAGTCGTGTGTGAGAAATATAACCACATGTTGTGTTTTATTTTTGTAAATATTGCAATGCCATAGCATGTCGTATTACATTTTTAGACCTATGTTCAAAAGTTCTCTAAAACTCTTAACGAGTCATATCTTTAGCTTTATGAGCAATAAGCAATGACTATCGTTTATTAAGTCCTGTTTTCCCGATCATTTTAATATTTTTCTAAATAATATGCTAAGTAGGTACATATATATAAGTTATTTATACATATGTACCTTACTTAGTAAGTATATATTATATTAATTGCAGTTGTTACAGTAATAAATTATTTGTACAAATATAATTACAAAAAATATCAATGTTATTTACTCTTATATTTTTAAAAATAAAACTGAATTTTTAAAATAACAAAAAAAATAATATATTCATTTTTTGTAAAATTAATTCCATAACTTTTAAGAATTAAAAATGCATAATCAACAAATTTTCCAAGCATATTTATAATAGTATACATTTATTTAATAAAAATAAAAACTTAAGTATTTTCTATAATATATACTATATATTATTTATGTTTAAGAGCCAAATTTAAACATAAAACATATCACTTGATTTTATAAAAAATTTATAATTATAGCTGTAATAATTATAATTTATTTTAAGCATTATACATTTATACTACTATATATTTATATCAGTCCAGTCCATATTCAACAACATAAAAATTCAAGTGCGTACTTTTTAATTAGTTTATTAGAGGTATTTATACACTTAAAAGTATACTATTATAATATTTTAAACGTGTTGAAACTTGAACAAAAATTGAAAAAAATGTGTATTAAATCCTCTTGTAAAATATTATTGTTTCTAGATAAACAAAAAAAATGCTCAACTTAAATGTTTATCTTTGAGAGTGTTTTATTATAAAACAATGCTTTATAATGAAACGGTATTTAAGATATTAAAACTATGGTGCGAGCATGCTCTTGCTTTATACATAGCTAGTGACGCCCCGACCTGCTCGATATTTCAAGATGCCTCTTAGATATACGCCCATGAATTAAGCTCCACGGTGTTAATGAATTTATTCCTAATCAACTTCTATTCTCGCGATATTCACCATCAAAGTAATTACACTGAAAATCGTTTTTGTAATTTTTAATTTCAAATCGGACTTTATTTTCAAAATACTCCAAGCATAATTCAGGACTTAGAGTAGACCTCATTCACATTTGGTATTTTTGACTTCTAATAGTTCTATAATAAGAAGAATTTACTGATTAAAACCAAAAAAGACATTAGATTCATCTGGGTACCTGGACACAATAATATTACTGGAAATGAAATTGCAGACGATATAGCCAAAAAGGCGAAAAAAGAACCATGAGTTGAATTTTGGAATGTAACAACTCACTTTGATTCAAAACTTTTAATAAATATAAATCGAATTACCTAAATCAAATATGCCAATAAGAATGAAGACTAAAAAAAAAAAACAAACTGAGAGAAATTCAATCAACCGCCCTCCATGGGTGCACGACGTGTCTCTTCCTCGCGGACATCAAAGCATATTCAACAGATTAAGAATTGGTCACACCTTATACACACATGAACATCTTATGAACAAAAAGGAACAACGTATATGCACCAAATGTACCACCACAACTGCTGCTAAACATACATTAAGCGAATGCCTCCTGACAAAATAATTCAGAGACAAACTGATGCTCCCCTACAATATATGTGAAATTCTATCAACCAGCACAGCGAGAACATTGACTCTTTTG
>PVMI01030505.1:0-12703 GCA_008528875.1 Aulacorthum solani
GTATGTTCGGTGAATTATCCAGTATATTTGTATATTATATTATGTACATTATATACTTATAGGTACAGTTATATAATTATTAGTTATTATACCGTACCTACGCACGGTTAGTTGGCAAGTACATTTGCACTGCATACATGACACATACTATAGGTATCTAGGTAAATCAATCACTGTGTCAAAACCTCATGACTCTCAGAACACATTTTGTAAACGTTGCTAGGCAGTTGTATAATATTTTTACAGCGTCGCATACTTTTGTTGTTATTATTTATTATTAACCTATTCAAATTTCAGACAATATAACATTACCTATATTACATGTGTGTTGTACAATGTACATGCTCGACATTTAAAACGATGGACGAAATGGCGCGTATATTATTGGCGAGTGGCGATGACTGGCTATAGGCCGATTGTTTTAAAAAAGCCTAAAATGGTTATTTTGTATGCGTAACTAGTAATTAGAAACGTATTGTACTCCAATAGCCGTTCCCAAGGTAGTACACGATTTATTGTGTAAATCATTATAATATTGTATATTATATACACCTAAATAGAGCCCAATTATTCTTGGTATATTTTGTGCACAGTGGCGTATTTTGTATTGATTGAATGGGGGAGGGGTCAGATCTGTGGAAAAATAACTAACCTATTATATTTATGGACCAAAGATTTGATTATTAATTAGGTAAAACTATTAAAGGCTAAAGCTATATCCTGATGGCTAGAACAGAATATAAAATATACATTTTGTTATAAAAATTACCATCCAAAAATTGTACAGCAATGTTTTTTTGATTTGATAGGTATGCAATAATAAGCATCTTATAGTACCTTACGTACTTACACCGTTGAAGAAGAAAGACAACCATACAATTTCAAGTCAGCCATATGTAGCAACGTTGTAAAAAAAAGAACCAGAATTTATCAATAAAAGCAAAGTTTCACAATATTGAAATAAATCTGAAGCAGGTGATGTAAAAAAATACGAACTAAATAACTGCACTTATACATTTATAAAAAGCTATACTAATTCGGTAATTTAAAAATGTAGTAATATGATTATTTTCATGTAAAACTATTATTAAGTTCTATTATATCATTAATATACCTGACACCTGTATATATTTTAACAACTGTAAAACTACCCACTCGTTTGAATTTTGTTTTATACATGAAAATATATTTAAAAATGAAAAAAATTGGAATTTTGAATAAATAGATAATTTATTAAAGAATAAAATAGGAGGAGGAGATGTTGAACAATGAACATGTTTAGTGAATCACTTAGTCTAATGATTTTTTTAACGATTTAATTAGTTTAGTTATATGTTTTAAATTAAATATTTTTACAAAAATGCTAGAAAATATTTTAAAATGATTACCTACGTTTTTAGTTTTAGTTGTACTTTTGTCTACCCCCTCAAGAGACGAGAAAAATAAAATATTTCAATATAATGCTATACATTTCATAAAATATAATCCATAGGTACCTCATCAGAAAGTCGCTGACGATGTGATTGAACGTATCCCCTGTGGCGTGGGGAGGCAATAAGTAATATTCCGGTCGCGTGAATACCGGCGTGACCCGTATACAAGAGGTCAAACTAACATTCAGCCGAGGAGCTTATGCTATGTCTTATACGTGCAGTATAATATAAAATATGATATTAGTTAGGTATAATATTATACGAGTTTAGTGTTTATTAGTGGAACACCGGAACACATAAAGGAAAAAAAATGAATTGGTTATTACTTTTTTTGGACCTAAATCCGCGAGGTCCGGTTCGCCCCCACTTATCTAAATCCATCCCGTATTTATACTGTACGGCCGTATAATGGTATTATAATATTGTACTATATATTGTAGTTATTTATAGACACAATACTGTCCACTGTCTACTTATAATATATTACAATATGTTACTCGTAAAATGGTTTTAAAATAATATAAAAATTACGACCATAAAATAATATTATATATTTATTATAATATTCGGGTCGAACGTGTTTCCCCGAGGCTCTCTGATAGTCTGATCATATAATATAATAATATAATATTTTAATCGCGAACGCACTTGTGTACCGACTTGGTTATTTGGAATAACATTTATAACGTTTATAAGTGTATCTCTATAACCTAATCGTTCCGGTTACAAAACGATTACTTCTTTCGGGGGTTGGTCAGGCGAGGATGACAAGCCTCGGATCACTAAATCGTTGGTAATCTAGCTACTTATATAGGTAAACCCACAGTTTTTAGTGAACATTCTTTTTCTGTTTGTTTTCTCGCTGGTCGTATGAATAAGAAATTATATGAAGGCGACATTTCATACGTGTCGTACTGAAAAGTAGGTGAGTGTTTTAATATTTAATATAATTTTACAGTCACTCGGACGTGTAGAAAACCCAACAAAAAACGAATAAAGTTGTAATTTTTCAAATGTGAATACACCTATATTTTAGTCACCGAACTACTGCACATGTGATATTATAACATATGCCGTATAAGTAATATGGGCTTATAAAAATGCTATAAAATGTATCTTGTAATAAAAGTAATGCAATTTTCACGCAGTGAATAACATACTTAAATGTGTGTTAATTTATTGCTGCGGGTGAGCGAGTTCACAGATTTAACACACCCCGAATCGTGCTACCCACGGTATACTATACTAATAATATGTATGTAATACGATGGTATAATATAGACCCCGCAAAACGGTTTGTATACTAGGTATATAATATAAATTATTATCATTTATCTTTCTTTTCGCCAAACGGAAACGTCTGGTTGTTGCTCCCAAGCGAGCGTATAAAGGTACGACATCTTCGGTCGTGATCTACAAGTCGTCTCTAACCTGACTTAACCGCGGCGGGCGGTGCGCATAACATTACATATTATCGGTTAGGTTACAATGATCAAATGTTGTACGATTATAATGTATTTTATGTTACGACTGGACCCGGTGCAATACCTATTTATATACCCTCCGGACCCGCGACCGCTGCAGGATACGATTGTACTTTTGCATATTATTATCAATGTAAATCTATTATTGTCATCTATATACGCGTATAATGTGTTATACATATGCGGTTGACGGAGGTCAGTGACTTTGAGAGACAAGCGGTCAAGAGTCGAGAGACCACCATCGTGGTAAAATATTTTTTTTAAAAAACGCTCAACGTCCCGCGTCCGGGGGGGGCGGCGCGCGACGCTCGCGCAAGCCGAGAACCACCGCCGACGCGGTCGTCTTCGTCCTGTTGCTTTCGCGACGTGCCCGCGACAACTCATTGCAGCGTCTCGACAACCTTCGCTGTGCGTTTCACACAATAATAACAATTATTACTATTTTTAATATAGTTACAACAATACACAATTAACAAGAACATGATGGCAACGACGAGTTTGACGGTCACCGCTGCCGCCGCAGTTTTCCTGTACTGTACGGTTGTCACCGGGATCACAACGACGGGATTAACGACCGATGTGAGTATATACGACACGTCTGTTGGATTAATTAATATTATATATCATATAATATATCGAACAGTGTTGAGTATAAGTCATGTATCCTTAAAAAAAAGTGACGTCCATAATAATTATTAGTGTATATAATAAACGGATTAACGGACGAATAATACTATTGATTGTCACATTGCTACCCAACACTGTGCAGCATTTGTGGTTCAGGGTAGACGATTTTTTTTACCACGCTTTAGAACATTTGTTTGTTAACTGAACATTGACTATTTCATAATATTAAAATACATAGTACTCATACAATGATATCGTATACACTATAATAAGATGGAATTTCGTGTTGTACTATATTCAAGAGTTTAATTTAGGATTTTCACATTTCTAGTGAATATTTCAGATTTTTAAATTTGGCTCAACCTATATATTATTGTACAACATTATGACATGATCATAAATTGAAAACTTCTATAAAGTATATAATATAAATTATATATTATATTATAACTGTGTATATAATAATATTATATATTATTTACTATAATATATTAAATTGTGTGGTTAACTCGTGCTCGGAAGTCAAATAAAAATTCAAACAAACCTAATATTATATAAAGTATGCTTAAAATGTATGTTTCATACGATTTAGATTCATCTACGCTCGTAAAGTTTTCCCTATAAAATAATTTACGACTTGCTGGTAAATGTAAACCGTTCTCAACTAAAACGAATTTATGGACATTTTTAATTGATACCTACTAAATAAAAATATATTTCCATATTGTTGGTGATCTAACCCATGTCCATGTATATAATTATCAAGTGTCCCAATTAAATATGGTATTTTTAAAACAACTTTTATAGATAAATAGATTTTCAAAAGTTCACCCTCAATCTCCAAACCACACTTAAAAAGGTGTTAAAATAACTAGTAATGTGGTTTTATTAGTGTTGTATTAGGTTATGTGTTTTGGTTTTATTATTTGTTTTTATTTTGTATAATATTATTTTATATTAATTATTAATGATAATAATTCAAAAACATGAAATTCTGATCATTGTGTGTTTATAGTACCTATAGAATGATTAAAATCATTTTTAATTTTATAATATTTCAATATTAGGATTTGTATTTCCAACCGATTGAATGTGCTACTTAAAGAAATTCACTACAAGAAAAAGTGATCATAAATTCATAAAAAAACCGTGTAAAACTAATTACTGTCAATTTTTTTCGTTCCATTCAAAAAATAAAACAATTATGTACAATAAACAACATTTTTATTAGGTTATCATAAGAGTTATAGTTATCATTAGTTAACTTTATAAGTATAATATTATTGCTAAATATCATTTTATAAATTAAATATCAAACAATCGTAGTTATGTAATTTAAAGGTTGTCAGGGTTAAAAAATACAACATTTTTTCCGGATTAAAAATAACACAATCATATTATAGCAAATTTATTTTTAATTCTCAGGTAGATAATTATGATATTGAAAAGTAAAATCTTATTTTTTCAAATCTTTAATATTAAAATCAGTTTTGTCGTTTTGATGTTTGAAACATAATGATTAATAATATAATGGATTTTAATATTTTATTAATTGTTATATTGTCGTAATATTGTTTATGTCCACCTTTTGTTTACTAAAATATATTTATATTCTTGATTTATAGTTTGAATTGGGTAAATTAAGCAATAAGTTTATAATCTATAGCTACATATAATGTTCTCAAGTATTTACGTTGTCACATAATGAACAGTAATAACATTAAGTAATAAAATCTTTCAATAAATTAGAATTATTATGTGTAATAATATTGTAGACAATAGTTGAACTATGAAGAAAGATCTATCTAACCAGGTATATTTATTGCTGTTACATACACTATTTTTTGTTATATAACGTATTTGTATATTATATATTAAAATATATATTATTATAATATATATATATATTTATAATCATACAATAAGGGCATATTTTGAAGGTCTGATGTATGGAAAATAGTTTCGAGAGTATACGTCCTAATGTCCTATAGTTGAAATCAATATATAAACTTGAATTGAATTAAAAAGAAAAAACGCATTTCATGGCCGAATGAAAGAGGGATTGTTATTTAACATTAAAAAAAAACCTAGGTTTATGTATTGTTCTGAATCGCGCCATAAAATTATCAGTCTTATTTTGCAAGAAAGTTTTAAGAAAAAATGTACACATGTACGATGTGAAAATCAATTGATTTCGGAACAAAAAAATAAAATCGTGAAACTTCGAATCTATTGTTAGTAGATACATTGTGTATGTAAAAATTATCAAGAACATTATAATATTTTTAATTCTTAAATATTATCTGAGACTTAAAGACTTATTTTATATTGAAATCATCTTACGTATATGATTATTTACTTTAGCACTAATAATATTATAAATAAATAAAATTTAATACATAGAGCTATAGGACGAATAGAAGTGATTATTTTTTTATTTGCTTCTAATATTTAAATTGTTATAGCTCAACTATTATACAAATATTTACATTTAAAGAAAAAAACAAGACAAAAGTAATAAATTAATAAATTAACAAACAACAAAGAAAAAAAGAATCCTATTATAAATAAAATAACTATAAAAAAGTAATGCTTAATATCAATGTATATTATATTATAGTTCAATAATGTATATTTATATGTTCAAAAGTAATTTACATTTATACACACTCAATATTCTGTAAATTGTATTATTGAATGATTTTTTTTGTAAAATTTTAGTTATTATTTATTAGGTAACAATCAACTATTGTGTTTCATATCATGAATTAGTATTTAATTAGAGTCCAAAAATTCACAGTTTTAAATAGTATCTACAGACAGCAGGTAATCATATAATCGTGAGTTATATTTACATAATATCTATGAACATAATATTATTTTAAAAAGTATTGAGGATTTTCAATTTTGTCAAAACAAGGAATTGAAACATAACCAATTTTGGTTAATTAAAAATAACATCGGTCATTAATTTATGAACCAAAATATAAATACTGTTATGACATAAAAAGACAAATAACTCTAAAACATTTTGACCACTCAGTACTGAATTAAGTATATTTTAATCAGTTCAGTGCCATACAAGCTCAACCATGATGTATAGAGTAGATTTTAATAATAATAATAGGTATAATACGACATATTATCATGATTTTATAATTTATTATGTCAGTAAAATTTTAATCCCAATGGTATTTCAGTTCTTTTATGACAATACCTATGTCAGTATCAACGTGCTATATATATATATAAGTATTAAGTATAATCAAGACCTAGACCTACTGGTTAGGTACCAACTAACCTTTCTGTCTTCTATAAAGCATTTGTAGTTAATTCTTCGTTGATTTTTTTATTAAAATACTTAACTTTTGAACTCAACTGTCTATTATACATAATTAATCTCACCGATGTATTTTTATATCAACAAAGAATTATAATAACTTGTGTCAAAAAAAAAATTGTTTAATAATTTTTTTATTTAAAAATACCGAGTATATTCTATCACTATAAAATATAACGGGTCCTAAATTCTAAAAGAATATGACATTAAATTATTAAACTCATACAAATTATGTTGTCGTACAGAAATAAAATTGGTGTTTATATTATGTGAAAATAAATATAAAAATTTACAATAACTTTAGCACACGATTTAAACGATTCTAAATAATGAAATCAGTTTTACGAGTAAAAAACCAATTTGTAGGTTATTAAATTTATTATTACATTACTTACCGTACTACCTTTTGGACTTATACTTGTAAAATGTAAATAAAAATATTTAATATTTTTTTTATAGTATCTTATATGTGATGAAAAAAGAATGTTTGTAAAACCTTTTTTTTATTATTTATTTCTAGACAAGCAAGCCAACTTTTACTATTGATTACGAACGAAATGAGTTCCTAAAAGACGGTCAAGTTTTTCGATATGTCTCCGGTTCGTTACACTATTTCAGAGTTCCTAAACCTTATTGGAAGGACAGAATTCAGAAAATGAAAGCAGCTGGTTTAAATGCTGTATCAACGTACGTAAATATTATGTTACATTATATTACTTAGGTATATAAAATTAAACAAAAAGCATAAATAATAAATACAGTTAGATATAAGTTATAAAATAATTTGTTAAGATTTAACTTACCGTAAGTTGCAACGTGTTTAAAAACTTTTATAAATTTAAAATTTTAGATTCTGAGCGGAGCGATGATACATGAAATTTTCATCGAATGTCTATATAAGTATTGTCTACACTCCATATCATTTTAAAGATAGTTTGACTTTTTTTGTGCTGCTTATAGACATTTTCAATTTTCAATTTTTTTTTTCTATAAATGTCAATAAAATTTGTTCATTAGGTCAAAATGCTTATTATTCAAAACAAGAACTCTCGCAAATAGTTAATACTTAATAATACTTTATCCAAAAAATCTAACAATATGTTAACATTTTGTGTTCTAACTATAACAAAATTAGTTATGTAAACGAAGAATAACAATTTCAATTATTTTGTTGTAACTTAAAAATATTTTCCGTGGGTACTTGAAACTTTTAAAGCACATTATTTTATTTTCTACACACAATTACATTAAAATGACAAAATCATGAAAGTAATTAAAAATATAGAATTTAGAGCAAACAGGATAATTAGAAATCCAACGTATATTATCAAATGCTATAATTATTACTTTATCGAGTAAATATTAATTCAATTTATAAATAATAACAACATATTACGTTATTGCAGTTATGTGGAATGGAGTTTACATGAACCATATCCAGGCGTATACAACTTCGATGATATAGCCGATTTGGAGTATTTCTTGCAGTTAGTTAAAGACGAGGGCATGTATGTGTTGCTCAGACCCGGACCATATATTTGCGCTGAAAGAGATTTTGTGAGTAATAACATACGAAAATTAATAATAAACTAAATTAAAATGATTGTTTAATGTGTTTTAGGGTGGATTTCCATTTTGGTTATTGAACGTGGTGCCAAAAAAACGTCTGAGAACTAATGACCCAAGTACGCATTATATTATTTTCTATTGTTACGATCAACCCTTTATTTATTATTTGTATATACTAGTTTCCAAAAATAAATCAATGACTTTTGAAAATATCAACTATAAGAACTGCAGTAATACAATTTTTTGTTCTTAATCTTAGGTTATAAACATTACGTTACCAAATGGTTTAATGTGCTTATGCCCAAAATTGATCGCTTTTTGTATGGGAATGGTGGAAACATAATTATGGTTCAGGTATAGTCAATTAATACTTACTACCGCTCTCCACATATTTTAAAAATTAATTTCACTTTTCTGTGTGTAGGTAGAAAATGAATACGGCAGTTACAATGCCTGCGACCAAGAGTATATGTTGTGGTTACGAGATTTGTATAAAAGTTACGTTGGATATAAAGCTTTACTTTACACAACCGACGGATGTGGATATTCTTATTTTACATGTGGTGCGATACCTGATGTCTACGCAACTGTGGATTTTGGCGCCTCGACTAAAGATGGTAAGTACCATCTACCAGGGTATACACTATAATACACACAATCAACAATACCCTGTGGAAGTTAACATACAATTTTTCGTAATTTTGCTTTCACCCCGGTTTTCAGTTTCCCAATGTTTTAAATATATGAGAACAACACAAAAGAGAGGGCCTCTAGTGAACTCGGAGTATTATGCTGGTTGGTTATCGCATTGGCGTGAACCTTCACCAGTTGTCAGTAGTTACGAAGTTGTGGAAACTATGAGAGACATGCTAGCTTTGAATGCATCGATCAATTTCTATATGTTCCACGGTGGTACAAATTTTGGGTTTACTTCTGGTGCCAACAAATACGAAAGTTTAAAAAAACCAGATTATTTACCTCAATTAACCTCGTATGATTACAATTCTCCGCTAGACGAAGCAGGAGATCCAACTGAAAAGTACTTTAAAATTAAGAAATTGCTCGAAGAAACTGTAAGTCTTAATATATCTTATATATAGATATAGACTTATTATGTCTAATGTATTATTCACTTTAATAATTAAAAAAAAATTTTTTAAAGAATTTTTATGTGTCAAATGAAATATCACCCGTTCCAGCACCTAAAGGTGATTATGGAACATTTACAATGCAGCCGTTGGTTAGTCTTTTTGAAAAGTCCACGCAACGGATTAAGCCGGTTGAAAGCGATGTTCCTCTTGGGTTCGAAATCATGGGTATAAACTCAGGATTTGTAATGTATGAAACTATTTTGACAGACGATCAAAAAGATGTCACAGCTCCTGTAAACCTTACTATTAGCACAATCAGAGATCAAGCAACTATCTTCTTGGACCAGGTATACGCTATGATGCTTTATAAATTTATGATATACATAGAGAAGGCAACATTTTTCTAAGCTTAGCTATTGAAAATGTTAATATCGATGTGATGACTGATGAATGACAATATATTGCTATACAAAATATTTGATATCCTATCGATATTTTCTTTAATTACTTTTTCAAACAATAGACACGTTGTTGATGCGTTGGTAAAAATCTACTATATACCACGTGCTACTGTGATGATTATATGTAATTGCTATACAATACTAAAACAAACAGAAGCACAAACTAAACTCCTAATTTTGAAATTTTTTTAATAATTCATATTTTTAAATTTTTTTTGCTAATTTTTTTATTAGGTATTATTATTTTTTCTAGTGCATCTTTATATTTACCTAATCATTTACCATATTATGCCCATATCGTCACATTAATCAAAACATTTATTGTTTTTTTTTTCTAAGATAAGACTCATATTATATGCGTCCATATATAGTAACGCAGAGTCACTTACGTTGAACCTATTAAGCATCTATAGGAGCGAGAGAGTTAAAAATATATATTTATAGTTTATACCAACCAAAATAATAATATTTTCTGAGTGAAATACACTGATGTATATCGTTGTCAGTACCATTTTAAAATGAGGCATGTTGGTACTAAACATTGTTTTTTTTAGGTACAAGTAACTGTTGTACCTCGTAAATATGAAAATACACCTATTAGCTTAAATATAAATAATACAGTTCAAAAGCTAAGTATTCTAATTGAAAATCAAGGAAGAATCAACTACGGAAGCTTTATGGAAGACAGAAAGGTTAGTACAGATTAATTTGTATCTATAGTTCATTGGTTTGTCTTAATGTCATTACTACAACTCATGACCATTCAAATTATACTTTACACAGGGTATATTTGACCTGGTATTATTGGGTAACCATGTACTAGGACCTTGGAAGATGATTGCATACCCTTTAAATGAAACGTCTTGGTTTTCGACGATTGAACCACAAAAAGACGCTGTATTACCAGCATTTTATAAAACACAATTTACATTACCTGATTCTACAACAAAACCGTTGGATACTTATTTGGACGTTACTGGTTGGAAAAAGGTTCGTTTTCCATAAAAAAATTTATATCTGACCAAAATGAATAAGATATAATATTTATTGCATGATCCATTTTATTTTTTTATTGTTAAAAGGGCGTTGCTTTTGTGAATGGAATAAATATAGGGCGATATTGGCCATCAGCTGGGCCTCAAGTAACTCTTTATGTTCCAGCTACATTTCTAATTCCACAACCGGGATTAAACACCATCGTCATGTTGGAACTTGAAGGAGTTCCTGAGAACTTGTCAATATCGTTAACTGATAAACCTATTCTTTTTGGTCCTATAAATATCTTGCCAACCAATCATTATTAATGCTGGTTACACTTTATATATTTTGTTAATTAAATTGTAGTTAGTGTAGTTAAAATTAGTAACTATAGTTAAATTGATTTTCATATCATTATTGGTAATAATCAGAGTGTTATCTACTGCATAGTTATTATGGGAATAAATATATGCATTTACTACTCGTCCTTCGTGTAAAATATGTTATGATTAGTTATTTTTTCTTTTAACTTTATAAATAATTAAAAAAATTGTCAAAAAAATAAAGTTTTGATTCTTCACTGTGACAACGAGCTTGAAATGTTTATAGAAGGTACCATATGACTATATGCCTATAACTATATAAGTACATTTAAGTATTTTAAAGTTTTAAAGATTATAATAAGGCAGTATACCTACAGTGTTTATTATTATGATTGTTCACACTTAAAAATTTGAAATTATTATTATTTAATAGTGTATGTGTGATATTAAAATACATGGATATTGCATTATTTTTAAAATTATTTTAAAGCTTATTCTTTATTTATGTCATAATGTCTCACAAAGATTTACTTCTGATACATCCGATTTCTAAGTATGAATTTTAGTACTTGAGAAATATATTGAATTACTCATTTAATTTTAAGTTTTGAATGGGACACAAAATATGAAATTTAGAAAATATATATTTTCTAAAACACTCTTTAAATAATACTACATAAAAGTAGGTACTTTAGGTTTCACATAATTTCTTTATAATCTAAAGCTCTCATTCTTCCCACAAACACATTCAAGAGTTAATTATTTACTATTATTTATTTTGAATTGTTAAAAAGGTACAAGCTACCAAGTATCAAGTTAATTCATTATTATAATCAAGACTTAAATAATGTCAAATGTAAAGAGAATGGTAATATAAACATTATTTTGGTAACAATAAATAACTTGATTTATTCGTTTATGAATTAAAAAAAATAAGAATACTGATTTTGCGTAAAAATTCTCGTTTTCCCTAAATGTAGATTCTGAAAGCACCACGAATGTATTCATTTTACAATGATGTCTTTTTTTCTTTGGCAACACCTATTGAGACAGTAAAAATATTTAGATTTTATAACTTGTCATCTTTGCGTCAGTCTATTGTTCAATTATTATTACGCCAAATTAACATATTAACTTGATGATTTTATTTCATTTGATATATTATCATATTTAATCCATCTGTGATTTGTCTAAGACTCTTATTAAAAAAAAGTACAATGGAAATAGAAATTTAAAAGAGGTGTTGTTTAGGTCACTGTAATGGATGTGTTAAATATGAATTCAATTATATAGAATCATTGTATACGAAAAACGATTCTAAGCAATTACTGCCTGTATAATAATAATATCATTTATTATATAATATTAATTTGAAAGGTCCGTTACGCCAGCACTGC
>PVMI01030536.1:0-10854 GCA_008528875.1 Aulacorthum solani
AGTAGTATCAAGTATCAACTAGGCTGAAATATTGTTTTGTAAATGTTATGGCGTTATAATATTTATTGTTTTATATTATGGTTTCAAAAATAATATCATAATTCACAACAAACCAATATTCTAGAACTCAAACATGTATATCGCTATAAACAGCAAATAAGATAAAATATCAAATAGAATTATGTAAATTAAATAATAGATTTTTTTTTAAGTTAGCAAACTGTATACAGTTTTACGATTTATAATTTGTGACTTTTTATTGTGTAAACATCTTACCTGCTACGAGGTGTGTGTCGTCCTCCATCAGACATAGGCGTAGAATATCCTCCATCACCTCTCTGTTTAGCTTTAGCCCATTCTTCAGCCATTCGACGCCAATCATTTGGATCTGCTGATACAGGTGGTTTAGAGGGAGATGGTTTTGGACTACTTTGAACAATTGGTGTGAGGGAGCTAGGATGAAGAAATACACCATCATGAACTGGTGCTTGAGAAGCGCCATAACGAGGAGTAGCATAGTTGCCCATGTAAGGAGTCTGCCCTGATGGTGTGTATGGCTAAATAATAATAAAAGTGTTAATACATATTTTATACAGCTGCATTAGTTAGGTTAAACATTATTTTACAGTGTTGTAAGCAGATGGCTGCATGTTATTGTATGATGCATGTGGTGATTGAGAATATTGAGGTGTAGCATTTGAGTGGCTACTATGACTACGATTCATTGGTGACGGTTCTAAAATATTTTAAAAAAGGCAAATAAATAATCAATAATTATTAATATTACTATACACATACCCGTATGTGGCGAAGGTCCATAATTTTGTCCTGCAGATCGAGACGTTACTGGTGTTACATGAGGTGTAGCATCTCGGAAATGTTCTTTATACCATCGGAATAAAGATCCAATAGAATCAAAATTTTGGCTACGGAAACGATAACCTTCTGGCGTAACAGTTATGTATTCATGTTTTGATCTACGAGTAGGTAAACACGATAGAAGAAATTTGCCTGCATATTTCTGAAAAAAGGTAGTAAAATTATATAAGCTTTATTTATTTATTAATAGCTTTATTATAACAATATGTTTTAAATTAATTAAAATAGGTATTCTTGTACATTTTCACAAAAATATTAATATTAAATGGCTATATTTCCCATTATTCCTATTAAATTAATTAATACCCTTTTATACTTAAAGTGTCTGGATTAGTTCCTAACTGTTTTTGTTTTAATGTAAAAAAATGACTTATTGAGAATTAAGTAGTTTTAATAATATTGGTAATTATATTATATAATATACTGATAGCAGAAACGGTAGAACTGAAAATAAATTTGTGCAATACTACTATAAGGCAATATTAAAATAAAATTATTGGAACTCCGAAACAATATATAAAATCATACTGGTTCAATAGTTTTAGTCCCATTTTTAATTTTTCCAATAATATATTAGTATCTTAATTCTAAGCCATGCTTCACAATTTTTATTACAACTTCTAGAAAATGTCAAAAATAAATCTGTTTATTAACATACCTGTGACACAGATACAATGTAATGGATTTTTGAAGGGTTATTATTTTTTTCATCTCGGAGGATTTGCTCGGCTTTTTCAATATTGCCTCCATCTGTATCTCGATAATACCTAAACCTTAATAATTCTCTAGCATTGCTTGCCATTGGAGTGATATGACGTGCAATAATTTCATCTAGGTCTTCAAATTCTTCAGTACCAATCCAAAGTGAACGCCCCAATGAAAAAGCATTGACTTTGCCTTTTTCTGTTATGTCAATGTGTTGGTAAACATTATCAGCTACTTTCCAAGTAACAGTTAAATGGTCAGCACCTTTACTAGATGGTCTAATAATAGCATCTCCTTGGTCGGAGTTATTCAATAATTTAACAGCTTCTGCAAATGATACATTGTGGAAACATGGGTGTACAATTACACGTTTAATATATGTCTGAGCATTTTTTATTTTGTTTTTGTCTAGTTCAGTTTTTCGTTGTCTGCTTTCTGTTTCATGATCATAATAAGGATCTTTTTGGGGCCGCCAATGGTGTTCTTGATCTTTTAAATCTGAGCTTTTAGAAGTAGCTTCAAATGAGAATCTTTCTGGTTCAATTTTGATAATCCTACAATGTATTGCCTGGTTAAAACGAACACGATCTTCAGGGTTGGCAACATGAGTATTTGATAAATTTTTCATAGCTATAAAGCCACTAATACCATTATCTAATCTTATACGAATTCCTGATGCTTGACCAGGGCAACCACCAGCATCAAAATGGTTCCATACCTAAACATTTTTGTAATAAAAACATATTAATTCTAGTAATTAAGTCATAGTAAAAGTAAAAAACTTACATCTGATAATTCAAGGAAATCGTTCTTAAAACAAAATGGACATTGCCATAAACCAGTTTCATCATTTCTCACTGGATTTGCTTTGTCAAGTTGATCATTTTGAGGTTTTCTGCGGGCAATTCCAGTGACAGTAGATAAAACCATTTTTCCAACAAAAAATGTTTCCTGGGTTTCCTTAGTTAGTAGTTCAAAGACTTGTGCAGGATTTGGAGGTTTATATGGCACTCTAATATCTTTGTAGCGGTGGTTTAATTCTTGGCGTATATCATAAAGTGTAATACTTTTATTACCAAAACCCTAAAATATGAACATTTAAAACAAAATTATATATTTATAAGAAAATAATCAATAAAGACAATAAATATAATAGCTTACCTGTCTTTCTAATTCTTCAGCAAATGCATCTAAATCTAAATCTTTAAGTCTCTCTGGGGCATCTAAAATTTCTTCTAAAGCCCCTGCTGGATTTGCTTCCTCATCGTCATACTCTAGAGCATCAACTGCCATTTTCCTGGCCCATTCATATGTTTCTGGATGTACTCTAGATCCATCTAAGACTTCTACATAAGCTTCAGTACTATCACCCAAAGAGTTGGTATCAATTCTAATAAATCCAGCACAATTAATAAATATCTTGGGACCCATATGACACGCAGTAACTAATTGGGTTCGGTTTTCTAATCGTTGATTTGTCTGTTTCATTAGTTTGATTAATGCAGTGGCTTTACGAGGTCCCAAACCACAGACAAATTGTAATAGGTTGGGCGCATAAACTCGTTGAACCACATCGTTTATGTCAACACCCACTTCATTAGTACGATTTATAAATTCTTGGTATAAACCTTCTAGTAATTCTTCTTGATTCAACACTTCCTGAAAGTAAAAAATATCAGATTTTATACTATCTACTACATATACATGAAAGTTATTATATGTAAAGTAAATTAAAATAATAACTATTTTAACACGTATAATAAATATTAAATAGCACAAAAACAACAAAATTGTATTTGTTTGTTGAAACAATGTTTCAGATGGAGACACATACCACTTATATTGAGCAGATCCAATTTTGTGTTATTAGATTTAAAATTAAAATGAATTAACATAATAGTAAGAACTTCAGATTTATCCTGTTGGTTTTTACTATATTTTAATTTTCAAGCATTAAGTGATGAGCATTTTTATAGTCTGTCTCACGAAAGAAAGGTACCACGTCTTGCCGAAAAACCGGTCAGAGACGAGCATCCTTCACTCCGCATCTCTCCAAAACCTCCCTTCCACCAGGTACAGCAACGGTGTCGAATTCAGTCTGCATGTGCGAAACGATACCTTTCTTTCGTGAGACAGACTATATAATATAAATGGATATTTTACATTCTCATAATTAGTTTAAAAATTAAAACTAGAAAAATACATATCAGAGAACATTTCAACTTTTAAATAAGATAATTTATTAATTCACTATATAATTCAATATTAAGCTAAGAACACAAAATTAAAACCACTGAAAGTAAATTTTAGTTGAGTAAGATGGATGGATAACATTTAGGTTACATTTTTAAAGTCACAATTTTTATTCAAAACCAATTTCTAAAAGGTATTTAAATCCAATCGAAATTGAAAACAATATCAATTAATACTAAAACTTAATGAAGAAAATATGGATTGAAATAAATACTTGATACTGATGATAGCGAAGACACAATATTTCATCGTCAGTTGAACACAATTGAGAAAATTCAACCAAAGGATCTTGCATTCTACGTCCTAGAGATATTGATTCACGTAAAAGTTGTGGATAATCTCTAAATTCATTCTAATAAAAAAATTTTATGATCATAAATAATTTTTTATTGAAATACCATAAAAAAATGTACATACTTCTCCTTTAATAGAATTGGCAAAAATCCTAGCTAGATGATTATCTAAAATTTCAACTTGTATTTGAGGAAATTGTTCATCAACAACAAGTTGGTCAACAACTGCTTTGATATCTCTAACTAGCCACAATGCATCCCTAGACTCTGCTCCAAGAACTATGACGTGGGGTTTTTTAAAAAGTACAAAGTTTTTTATATGGTTGAAATCTCCATCTCTTTTTGCTTTTACATCATCATTGAATGGTCTTTTCATAATATATGGTAAACGAAGATGATCAACAACTTCACCGTCAGTTGATAAAATACATGCAAATGATGCTTGTTCATGATCAGGAGAATAAGCTAATCCCATAACTCTAATGCCTTTGCTCGTATCCCAATCATCATCATCTTCATCTACTTCTGGTTTATATGGACCTACCTATAAAAATTAAATATTAATTTAATAATATGTTAATAATAATTAAAAACTACTTACGGCTAGCCAATTTGATAATTTAGATTTGCAAGATTTTAGTATATGCTCTTTAGCTTCAGCTAGCAGACTTCGTCTGAGTTCTTTTACCATTTCGGGCATTAATAATTTTCTAAAAGCTAAATCTACACATTCACGTCTCACATCATTCCATTGTTGTACATTTGAACTAAATTCGTCCTATGAAACAAAATATTAGTTATTTTTAAGTTTTAAGGGATGTTAATTGTAACATATAGATGACTTACTCTAATATAAAGCTGTTTGACTTCTTCTATATAGGGAAGGGAACCCAGACCATCTACTTCTTCATCAAATGAAATAGTAAGCAATTTATCATCTTCTGCCATTTGCAACTTTAAAAAGTCATCCTTTACTAAATCTCTCACTGGTTTACGTCGAATGTATTTCATTCTACACCAAAATATGAACAACAGTTAAGTATTATTTTTAATTATATAAATACTAAATAATAAGCTAGATAATTTCTTAACTATAAATAATGAAAATATAAAAATATTTACGAATAACAATTATGATTTTCATCAATTTCTTTGACACCCCGTTTGTTTGGTACAATATTAATTTTAGCACGATCAAAGAAAGTCTCACGCAAACATTTCCTTATGAGCGGTTCCCGAGATAATTGACACGCTACCATATATTTTCCAGCCTTTAAAACTTCATCAGGGGTTTTTAATAAACTGTAAATAGTTAAATATATATTAATATCATATAATACTAGGTTAGGTAATTCACACTTATCAATACTTACTCATTGCAATATTCACCAGCAAGCTTATATGGATCTACAGATTCTTGATCTACTTCATGCCTTTGGTAGTTGTCCCGAACATTTGCAGCAAAATGTTCAGGTTTTAAACCAAAACGTTTTGCAAACCCCGCTAGAAACATAAATATTTATCCATATAATTTATATACATATTTATAAAATATTTAATATTGACATACCAAGTCCAGATTTTAGGCACATAGTATAAGGTCCTGAACTACTTGCAGGTTTAACAGTTTCAACGTTTGAATCATCATCATCTAAATTACCAGCATCTTCATCATCGTCAGGCAAATCTTCACCAGCCTCAATTGCAAGTTTCCTTCTTTCTTCTCGTAGTTCTCTAGCTTTTCTTTTCAATTCTCTGGATTTTTTTCTAGCATTTTCTTGCATAGCAGGGACATCATTGGCATAGTACAACATAAAATGACCTTGAATATCTTTTAGTTCTTCATTTGTTTGTACAGCACGCAATTTATCAATATCTTCATCTTTAATAATTCGAATGTGATCCGGCATAGGGGCATTTGTATCCTGCATCAACATTTCCATCTGATAATTTCTCATTTTTTCCAATAATTCAATCAGCATAGTTTTGCGAGATTTCAATTGACACCACTAAATACAAGAAAAATGTTAAATTCTTATTAGTATATACTAAAATATAGGTAATACCTACTATTATTATGCAAAATAAATAGAAACATACCTTAGCATCGAAATGATAAACTCTCCATAAAGCATTGATATCGAGTTCAGGTTCAACATATTCTTTTCTGTAATATGCTAAAAATGGAACTTCAAAGTTTTGATTCCGCATGAAGTCTAAAGCCTTCTTAATTTTTCCTATAGTTTGAGGGCCTTTCTTAGATTGAAGTCGAGGATCAACACCGCCTTTGTTTTCCTATGAACATGTAAATTAAATATATAATTAATTTATTATATAAGTTCTAAATAGGCATAATATATTTCTAGAGATAAAAGAGTTGTAGATTATTTATTGCTCTTTAAACCATTTAAAATGTTTGATATTGCAAGTTCTATACTCCTCAAAAATATATTTTCACTAAGGTAATATAAATAAATAAAATTTTACTTGAGTAGTAATAGTTGGTTTGCAAAATGCTTGTTTGTAAATCCAATCTGCTTCGTCGTCTAATTCATCAGAACCTTCAGGTACTGGTGTAACTGGAACTTCACGTAGTTGCATTCTTTCAGGTATATCATTATTACGAATCTAGATGAATAAACAATGTCTTATAGCCCAAACAATATAATGTTTTTATAGGTTGTAGTATATTATACCTGATTGTCTAAGTCTGTAAAATGACCTCTTTTCAACTCGATAGGTTCATATATTTCAAATATTGATTTTCTAGTAGCTTTTCTACGTTTTTGAGGTTTTGGCCTTTGCCTTCTTTCACCATCTTCCTCATCTTCTAAATAGTCATCATCGGACACATCATCTTCATACTCATCATCATATTTTTCAAATTCGTCATAATCAAAATCAACACCGAAAATGTCTTGTGCCTCCTGAAGGGCAGCATCTTGATATATATGTTTACGTTTTTTCTTTTTCTCTTTAATTGGCCGTCCCTCATCATCAACAATAAATCCATCATCATCTTCGTCAGAATATCCTTCTCCTTCTTCATCTCCTTCTACATCATAATTATCAACTCGTTCAGCTCTTGAAGAAACACGATCAGTTGCTCTTTCTTCTTCCTAATTTAGACACATAATTATACATTTTTTTTTTAATAAATAATATTTTCATTATATTACTTACATTATCTGATGTATCAAATAAAGTGTTAGCAATAGCTTCTCGATCTTCAGTAGCATTTTCACCAGTACCTTCATCATCACTTTCTTCATCTTCTAAACGTCTTAATCTTTTGAATCGTTTCTAAAAATGATATGTTTATAATACTATAGAAGTTTACTAACACAACAAAAATAAACATACTCTTCGTTCCACTTTAACACCAAGATTTTCTTCAATAAGATCATAATCATCTTCTTCCAATCGATCATCAAAGTCGTCATCAGATTTTTTTCGCTTTTTTGAGCCATCCGATTCATCACCAGAACCATCACTTTCTTCAATTGGATTATCATCAATTAAGTCCTTTAGCTCTTCACGAATCTTGTCTTCATCATCTAGTTGATAATTATTACATATAATATTAGCATAAAATAATGATAATAATAATATTATATAAAAAATATATTTTATGTTCAATCTTTAAATACTTTTTTCTCAGATAAAATTCAAGACATATCATTCTCAATATCTCAACAAACTCTTTAAGAATTTGGAAATAGAGGACGTTTCAGATTTGCGCAGTGATTTGTCATCATTGAACATTTAAAAATAAATTAAAAACTAAAAAACTTAACTTAAAATAATTTTTAGTTTTATAATTACTAATAAAAACATTAGTACAATATTATATTGATAAGTTAAACATGATTTAAGTTTCAAAGTACTATAGGTTGAGAATTATAATGGCCTACAAAAAAATATAAAAATGAAATAGAATCTAAATACCTTGCTAAATACTATTATTATTAATTACAATACTACACAATCAATACTAAGTTACCTAATTTTTTTTGTAACTTTACTAAGCAATTGAATTTACTTGATCTGATTAACAACAAATTAAACAAGTTCTATTGTATGTTCATGCAAAGTACCAGTCTAATACACGGGAAGGGATAAAAGCTCTACCAAAATAGTATTTGTATAAAAATTGTTTTCTGTGTACGCAACTGGTTTTTGTTGAATGCTTCGGAATGTTTTAAAAAATAATATTAGCATATTCAAATACTTTATTTAAACAAGACATACAACAATTGTTTTCTTTTTGAAACGAAGCCTTTTACTTGCATTATTTATGTTTTTTGGCATTGTTATTTAATGCAACTCTTAGATTAAAATAGTTTTATAGTTTGATCAAAATGATGAATAATTATTTTAACAGTAAATGTATAGATCACAAGAAACTAAACATCTACTAATAAATATTAATTAGTTTTGTTAATTCAAATATTTATAATTGAAATAAAATGATTTATATTTTAATTATTATTAATAATGACCAGTTTTTATATTAAAAACAAGAGTAAGATTGCTATAGTAATAAAGCATATACCTTCATCATCATCATCATCACTCTGCATAGACTTAATTTTCTTTGCCTTTTTTTTATTAATTTCATCTAACTCTTCATCCTATAAACATTAAAATTATAATTTTTATATCATGTTAATATCATCAAAGATTATAGAGTATTAAATATTACACATTCAATTAAAAAATATATGTGAGATTAATTAATACCAACTCAAATAATTTTGAATACTTACTTCACTTTCTTCCGCTTCGGAATCTATAAACTGGGACATTTTTCTGTTGAAATAAAAACGTTGTTCAATTAATGGTAAGTTCTAGTAATTAAAAATTTTAAAAATGAATAAAGTTCAGTGTAAATGTGGAAAATTGTAAGAACTCAATAATTCTAATCATTTAATTTGGCATAGCACGTATATAGGCTGTAAGCCTGTAACTATAAATTATTTACAAATATTTTTAAGTTGTTTACATTAATTCGTACATAATAGTCAGGTGATATCGCAAAATTGAAGATTTAAAACGGGGTGGGACGAAATTTTTTCATAGGAAAAAAGATAATTATATTCAACACATTGAGAAAAGAGATAATTTAGAGGATGACAAACTTATAATAATTTATAAAATGAAATGGCATCAGTAAATAACAATTACATGAAAATAAACTATTTGAAAATTTCAATTCATAACCTACATATCAGTTTCAGTCGCCTAAAAAATTCAATAACTGTAGCTAGAAGAGAGACGTTTCATATTTGGACGAGGAATACCCAAACACATAAGATATGAACATTGTCTACATTACAACAGACACTGTATGATTGGCAGCAAAAAGAAGTGAAAACGACAAAACTCAAGTCTCGATAAATAGTAAACAGTTTTTTTTTATTTATTTTTTAATCACATATTATTTTGTAATATTGTATCTGTCGAGCAACTATCGTGTTTATTATTACACGACCCTGTCACGAATGGTTTCAAGAGATGAATCGGACACCTATGTAGGCAATGAATATCATATTTCTAACTTGCGCGATTTCGTGAGCTACGCGTACTCGAAACGCGACCGACTGACCGGATCGCGGAGGACGTTACGAGTGGGCAAGCCCAAGCAGCTGAAGTGCACAACTGCCCAAAAATATCCTAAAACGAAACACAAACAGGGCTTTCGATAATGCCCGGTTCGGTGCAAGTGCGGAACGACACGTACGGAATGCGGCGTGATCGGCGGCCGTGCTCCTGGCGTGGAAAATAGTTTGTCACCCGACGTCGCTACTTGCTGTCGTCGTCGTTATTCCCGACGGTCAACAACGAACGCCGCGGAAAAAAAACGGCAGGAGACGAATTATTAGTAAATATTAATATTACAACTAATAACAGTCGTACGACAGCAGCTCGAGGACGGCCATTTTGCCCGGTTATCAGTCTCGCGCGATACGTTTTGGACGACAACGATGACGGACAGTGTGACCGGCGGCACGTTTGAACCGACCCATCGGCGCGCTGTTATTACCGTACGACGGTCGTTCGGAATTATTTCAGAAACGGAACGGAACGAAGACACAAAATGCATGCGCCCAGCCGCCTGCTAATCGTATAACCGCTCGTACGGTCAATGACCAATGGTCATAGCAGTATATCGCAAGTCGAAACATATCCCGTGGGGCGCGTAACTCTGCAGAAAATTAACGATCGGAATTCGGGGTGGATGTATATAGTTTTGAAAGAAAAATTAGTTGTAATGTACGTAGGTTACCACACAGTTATCAATAAGCGCGGATTAAGATAATTTTGGGTCCGTGGTGCCGATTAGGTGACAATAGTAGGTGTATCAGTTATCCATATATTATTATAGAAAATCTGAAAATAAAAACTATATTATATCGATTATATTATTTAAACGTGTTTAGTATAATAAATACGGAAAAATATAGAAAATGACAGTTATCTAACTTAAAAATTTGACATACCCAGTACTTACCTACTATTTGTACCTACTCATAATTTTTGCAAAAATATGTAGCAACGTACTAATAATATTATATTTATGTACAAAACTNNTGGGTCTATTTTATTTTTTTCAAACCAAGCAAAACGTAAAACAATACTGAACCCAAGAAAAATAATTTATAAAATGAGAATAAATATAGACTATTATTACAACACTTTTTTTTAATATCTATACATTGTA
>PVMI01030597.1:0-21867 GCA_008528875.1 Aulacorthum solani
AAATGTAATGTATTATGTTGTATCGTGTAGAATTGTAAATGTTGAGCTATCATAGTATATACTAATAGCTAATAAAAATAAAAATAAAAAAAAACAATTCGCAGCAGCATTAATGATAAATAATAACCATTTATTGCACAATAGAAAAAGTTAAAACAAAAGAGAAAGATAATAGAAATGAGTAGGATAGAAACACAATGAACCAAACATAGACTGTACAATTCTATTTATATATGTAAATAGTTGTATTGATTATAACCACAAGAACCAACTAGGCTACGTACACCTCTGACAACAGAAGTAGAAAAATATTTATGTATAAAAAAAAGTTATTGTTCAGTATCAGTGAGATTGATTATTGGATATAGAAAAATAAATAGATTACGTAATCATATTAATTTGTAAGAGTAGAATTCTTGACAAAGTAATCATTTTTTGCATTACCTGTTTAAAATTGTTATAAATATGGGAATAGTATTACATACTTTTGACAGTTATGAAACAAAATATAAATTACTTAGTTTTAATATCAATACTAACAATATAATAATATTATACTATTAGAAATTATTAGTTTAATTTTGTAAATGAAAAACACTTCAATTTATTATAATATTATATAATTTATAAACTATACAGAAATTTTAAAAAACAAATAAATCCTTATAATTTTTGTTTAAATCGTATTGTGCTATTATATTTTTCAATTTATAGACTTATAGTGTTATACTCTTACTATAATAACAACCATAAAATTATCAAATATATGCTATATTATGTCGAATAGGAAACTAGTTTCCCTGACGTTGTCGGTTTAAACAATATAATATGTACTATATACGTAATTATTGAATTGTAAAATATTAAAATTACACAATTTCAAATTGTATTGTTAATTTTACGACTTTTCGTTAAGTATGAATCTCAAACGGAAATTGCCTAAAAAATATATTACATGATAATAATTTTGATTTAGATATTAAGATTATTATAAGCATAATAACACTATTGTTCTAATCACAAATAACCAGAATATAGTACTTAGAACTTAGATAACAAATTCTAGTGAAAAAGTGATGAAAAAATTTGCATTCAAAAAACGTGCTTAAGCTTCTGATGAGGTCATTTCCCGAAATAAACAATATAATATACAGTTTTAAGTACGTGATATCCGGGTTAATCAAGGGAATGTGCTGTCTAGTAAAATTTGTCGTCGCCTGACGAAATAAATACCCAAAGGATATACATATACAGTATGGTTCTTTTAACAATTAACACTCATTATCTCGAGATGTACTAACGTTTTCGAATTAATATTTGAGTTCATAATAAAACAAAATGTATGAACAAAAATTACATCTTCTACTATTTGTAATTGTTAGAATGTTCTAAGTTTTTATTTATTTGAACGATAGCATACATTTTTATTTCATCATATTCCAAAACAGAGTGTTTTTCTGATGATTCATATGCATAAAAATGAAATTTCAATCGAGAAGTAAATTAGATACAAGTTTTGAAGTATATAAAATTTAACTCAGCAGAGTGAAGCAGTAAAGAGTTACCCCACTAATCAAACTTAAAAATGCTTATACGTTATAGTTATACGTTATACCAGGGTTTATCACTTTAATCAATTACTCGTCTAGAATAAAATTTCTATGTACCTAAATCAAAATTCTCAGAAAATAATAAAATATTCTGCTCAGGATATGATGAAATTAAAACTATATGCTTATCATACAAAAAAGTAAAAAGTTTATATCTAAAATTATGACGATAAAAAATAGTAAAATATGTTTGTTTTACTGTCTTCAGAGTTCAGATTATGTAAAAATAAATATCTGAAAAACGTTTATACATTTTAAGAATTTTAGTGTTAACTGCTAAACGAATCACCCCGTATACACATTTATTAAGTAACTACAAACAACATAATATATCTATACTATATAGTATATAATATCCTATTTACAACACATACTGATGTTCACTGCTCTGCAGCTATTGTTTAAAATACTCAATGGTGCCCGAATAATATTCAAGTATACTCTTTTCTGCGAAATAATGTAGTTGAGCATGAACCAAAATGCGGCGTACACAGCTACAACCACCCAAATCACCATTCATCAGCTCAAGTCTTGCGCGTGAAGCAACCATATTCTCTCGGGGAATGAAGTATAGTCGTAAATTAGTATATCCGGTATATGAAAAGAAATATTAAGTAACCTCATATCTATTATTTGGGGGCAAAGTATGTAATTTAGGGTACAAAACTATTTTAAGTTGCAATTTAATATACTTAGAAATGAGTAGAGTTTTAGATTTTTAGACTATAAATAACAAAACAACTCCTAATAAGAGTACCTAGTCGTATAGTCGTAGAACTGGTGTACTGTTTATATACTTATTTAATCCACTATGTTTATGTTTAAAGAGCAATTCATATCAGCCACCCTCTCCCACCACAATGACAAAATTATGTTCCACCAATGGTGCTTCTATTCAATGTATATTTTTGGACTTGGATAAATCGGCAAACACTTCTGATAATTGTAAAAAGATAACACAGAAATTCACTAAAAATGAAAATAATATTTGGGAGCTTCTGGTACAGTGGTACCTACCTACTTATTATTGTACTCTTCGTCATTTAATAAATCCTAATAACATAACATTATATACCTATAGCCTATAAGTATCTAGTTAGTAGCTAGTCTTTGCATACAAGTTGTAATTAACATGGGGAGTTGATTATATTATTTTAGATTTGTATAGATTAGAAAAAATTTGTTTGAACAAAAATCTAAAGAAAAACTTGAAATTCGTGAAAATTACATTAAAAATATGTATATATTGTTGATAACCAATAACCACAACTCATAAGCCACTATAACCCAATTCTCTCTAATATGACTATATATAAGGTGTATATAGAACATATATTGTACATGAGTATAAATCACAATGCGCACTTCCTGTGGTAAAAAACACAGATAGTATCAATCGCGTTTGGAGGACATCCTGTCAATTAGGCTACTACACTAAATTCCTAAAAAGAGGAATTTATTGGACGTAATTATTATTATTAATTTTTGGCTAACAATTAAAATACGCAAATGAAATATAATGTGTTATACCAATTTTGATTCCATGCATTACTTCATATTATATGAATCAACTATAGTTCATAAACGTACTCGGTGGCGTGGATTACACGCGGTTGGGAGTGGGAGGTATTCAAACCATAATAATCAAATAATAATATCGTATAAAATATTAAATTGTATAAAATGTATACCTAAAAATATTTTAATCAGTATTTTTCAGTTGATCATTAAAGGCATTATTTGCTAATACTACCTAAGCAGAAATGGCTGTAGGATTTAAATGACAAAACAATGATTGTATACGTACTTAAACTAATACTGAAGGATAAAAATAAATGTTAATGAACGAATTCAAAAATATTAATTTCTTATTTTCAGTCTCTGAAACGAAGCAGCAATCAAAAATGTAGAGTTAACATTTGTATAGCAAGAAGGTTGTACAAAAAATATAATAGAAAAACTACAACACAAATGATGCGTGACCAATTATAATAGAGATCTGAATAGACCTTGAACACACATAGTTTTCTCATGATGTCTTAAAAATCATTTAAGAGTGGACGACTTAACGGGTCAATAAAAGTATATTATAAATATGTTTTTCTTAAGAACTTTGTTCGAATCACAGAAAGCTGTTCAGTGTAAACACTTGTAAATTCTATCAAAATCTAAAGACGTACATAACATTATTCCTGTTAAAAATTATTATTATAAGCCCCAACAGGACGCCAAGACATCCTGCTAATCAACACAAAAATGAGAAACAGGCGGAAAAAAGTTATCAAATTCGTCCAATTGTAAGACAAATACAATTTTATCATAAACGTTTAATGTATTTAATTTAAATATGTAAATACCTGAGTGCTTAAGGTACTGGAATGCTTAAGCTACCGTTGAAATTTCGAGATTAAATCAAAATTCTTGTTAAAATTAATAATTTAAATGCCATTTAATACGCTTAAAAAATATAACTAATTCAACTACTCATAAAATCTAATGAATAAACGAAGAATCACTTATTTAAGATAGGTATTTTGCTTGGTATTTTGCAATTATAACAAAAACAAATGTAAAAAACTAAAACTCTTTTTGATAGCATTTGACCAAAGTCATTTTGACGATTGACAAAGATTTCTGTGAAAAATCATTGGTAAATTATTCTGGCTTCGGTGGGGGATAACAATAAAAATCTTATATGCTCTCTGTATTTACGTGGAAGGAAAACGACCAATATGACTGGTGCACAGGACTCTATATAGATAGTTATTGTATAGCCCCCGCGGCCCGCAATAATCAAGCAAGGACATAACAAGGTTATTTGGTGAAAATTCTGTGTAACAGATCCTCTTAAAAAACCACAATATTTAATCATGTAATTTAGTTGAAACATCGAACTAATGAAAAAATTAATACAACAAAAGTCAATATATAAGAATTTTAAATAAATACACTAAGTACATGTATTGATTTTTACACAATATACAAGGGATGGACCCTTCCTTCCCAATTGATACAGGCTTTTATTACCAAAATGCAATTTTGTGTGGAGTACAAGTCAAAAATAGCTATTTATCTTTTATATGTAGAAGCAATGACATTTGACTAGGACCCTTTTATGTACTGTCATTATAATGAAGTTTAAGAACGGCTAAACCAAACAAAGTCACCCTTATATAATATATATGTTATATTTATTTCACTCACCGTCGGTCTCAAGCAACTCGTCGTAAATAGTCTCTGCTATTTCTTCAGGTGTTGTATACTCCCAAAAACCATCACTACTCAGTACTAGAAATTCTTCATTTCCATCTAAAACTAACGATCTCATCTCTGGTTTACATGTAATATGTGGTTTGTACTTAACATCGCCTAAAAAATTAAAAAATATTTATATTATAACAAATCATCGATTACATATCATTGTTTTTCCATCCAACTTCTATTTGAAAATTATATATAATGGTAAAATATAATTTTGTAGCCCAAAATAACCAAAAATTAAAAAAGTTATTTAAAAATCAATTGTGCTATTTTTTAACGAGGTATAATTTAGATTCTAAGAGGAGCGATGGTAATAGGTTTTACTATGTATTTTTTTTTGTCATGGAGTTTAGAATGATTAAATTTTTGAATTTTAGAATGGTTGCTGGTAAGAAATTGTGTCTAGCTCGAAATAATTGATAAAAAAATTTAAGTGCTTTTTAAAATAACAGAAAAACTAACGAAAACGAAAATATTTATACAAGTATCTGGTTTATGACAAAATTGGTTTTTGTTTTATGTTGCAACTTAAAAAGCAGAGAAAACCATTGTGACTTGCTATTTTGTATAATTTATAATAGCAATTTCTAGATATGATATAATTTTCAAATTATTATAGTTTTAATTGTGAATCCTTTTAATGAAAATTTTTTTATTTTTTTTTATTTAGGTAATATGTTTATAATTTTTTTGTTCAAAACCTAGTCAAAAACCTTGAAATGTTATACAAGGTTTGCAGGTTTCTGATGAGTTGTCTTCAAAACACTTTAAACATATCAAAACTTTAGTTACGATTTTTTTTTTTTATAATTGGTTAAAATCAAATGTTGACGAAATTGTTGTCACATTAAATTTCATTACATGACAAGATACACACATATTCTAATGCCAGGGCAAGTTCCCAGCTTTTTTTAAAAATGTTATTGAAACTTTGTTGTAATAATTATTTGATTGTCTACCAAATTGGTAATATTTGTTTAAATAGCTAATACTATAAAATAAATAATATGATTATTCATATTAAAGATTGTAGTTATTTAAAAATGTATTTTAAATGTTTTCTTCGACAAGTATTCTCAAAAACACTTTTTTTGAAGGCAATATTTTGGTAAATCCAGAATTTTAAAGTTGTATGAAATGTATTTTCTTTTTGTGAAAAAAAAATAGAAACCTAATAATAAAAAATTATTTGTTATAATATCTAGTTACAGATTTAAAGAAAAAGAACATTCTTAAGAATATGTTTATTGTTTGAAACAAAGATAAACTGTTAACATATAATGTAGAAGTTTCTTTATACATCTATATAAAATAATTTAAACATAACTGCATAATCGCATAGTCACAAATCATAACTCATAAGCATCACAACATATTTTAAATATAAAATAAAAGGTGTTTTATGTATGATAATTATTATATTTTAGTATATTTTATTACTAAATATTGTTACATAATTATTCCAAACTATTATATTATATTAATAAATGTATAGTAGTATTATTAATGACTATTTGACATATATCATTATTAATATAGGTAGTTATTAACAAACATCAAATTTCCAAATACTCAATACTGAAATGTATTTACACAAATCACAAACATTAACCTTATTAATTGGCTAGAAATATAATTTGTGTTGAATTCATTAATAAGGGGAAGGGGGTTAGATGATTGATTAAGCAGGGTTAATTTTGTTTGTATAGAATGGATGCTATTTTAGAGATGGTGATTATATGTAGATCCGAGAGAAATGATGATCAGAAATATTACCTATCGTGCTGGTATTAAGCAGAGTGTTATTGATTAGAAAAATTGGATTCTCTGTAAAATTGAAGATTTGACTGGTCCCCTTATTTGGATGTCATACATTGTTATAGTTGTTAATGCTTTGCAGTATAAGACTTAGTTACCACACAATAGTTTAAAAGGCCATCTAATATTAGCTTTAGTTCTATTTCTGTAGAAAAAATTGTTATCAATTAATTTTGAATCTAAGTTTTTTATTGTTCCTTAAATTTCATATTAAAGATTTTTTTTGTAAAAGATCAATTTTTTGAATATGTAATACAAAATGTCGTAAAAACATAGGCGTAGATTTGGAAGGTCTATAGCCCCCCTATATATATTCATCACGTTATTCGCCTATGCGTAAAAACAGATAACAAGACAATTTTAGAAAATAAATCTAAATTTATAACTGCCCATGCATCAAGTGGGTTAAAATATTCTTTGATAGATAAAACATTAATATTTTATTATTCATAGTTTGTGTTGTCATTTTGAGACATGAAAATAATATAATTTTTATTGTTCTTTAAATTTCATGTTTAACATATTTCTACAGTATTTTATTGTACTTAAGTATACAGTATAGTAACATTATATAGATTATGTATAGATATTTTATTAGCTTAAAAATATGTGATTCACCTATAGCTCTAGACACTGCCAACTGACCATCTAAACGCCAAATACCTTGACATTTCGATATTATTCCTCCTTCATTCTCTATTCTTTGACTTTCATCCTAAAATAAAAGTAATAACATACAAGAAATTGGTTTTTATATATCAACATGTTTAATATAATAATAGACAATAAAATAATGTTATAAAAAAAAATTTAAATTACACACTTTAGGGGAAGACGGGGTAAGATGATGAATTCAGTATTTCTCACAGTTTGTTATATTATAATATTAGTACATTATAATGTTTAATTTGTAACAGATTATCTGTGCGTATTGGTCGTTTGTAAATTTAACTAGTTAGATTATCAATAATGTGCTTTTTGAGTATATACTATATAGCCATTACTAAAAACAACCTATTTAATTATGCCTGTTAATAATGCTTTAAATTCTTGAGGTATTGCTGGAATAGTTTAATTGTGTCATACAATTTTACCTTATTGTGACACTGTCATCTATCAATACATAAGATTTTTAATTAGCATTTTGAAATTAAAAGAATTAATGATTCAAAAAGAAATACATTTGCAAAACACCGTAAGTTTTATGATATAGTGGCATAGTTTAACAACCTTTCAAAAATTTTACTAAGAAATACATAAAAAAACGTATTATGATTAATAATAACATACATATCTTTCTGGAACGTGTTTGTTTACTAAACATAAAGGTGTTCCATTTTTCCACAGTGTAGCAATTGAATCACCAACCCATGCCACATACAGTTTCTTCTCTTGTTGCCTATATAATGCACATACTGCAGTTGTACCACTTACTAAATTCTGAATGAAAATGTACAAATGATAAATGTATTAAATGTGTTCCAAGATAAAATCAAATTAAACTTACATATTTTTCTGTTTTTTGTGTAAAGCCTTTGTCTGTAGCAAAAAATGCTTCATACAATGCGTATTCTGGATTAGTTGGATACTGAGTTGACTGTACTAAAAATTGATGTAAATACATTGAACTATAAACAGCGGCATCTAAACCATTATGTCCGTCATAAACTGCATAAAAAGAAGCTTCACCAAAATCCTAACAACACAATTTTAACATTTTTAATATAGTCTGAAATAATTAAATGAACATATTAAAAATTAATGTTTTATTTATAATAGGCAGAGAAGTATTGACAGTGATTTTGAAGGGCAGTTGCCCAATAATTTTAAAGGGTACCAGGTGGGTGAGTACTGGATTTAGTGAAAAATTGTAGTACAAGACTAACTTTATTTGAATATAATATTTAATAAGTAAAGGTGTGGTAGGTCATTTAAAATATGAATTGCCCTATAAAATATTTCACTTTGCCAGTTTGCCACACTACTGATAATATGTGTACAATATACATATATTTTGGAAGTTTTGTTGAAGTATTTTTGATATTGATTTGTTATTTGTAAATGTTTTTTTTATAATATTTACTAATTATTGTTTTTAAACATACACTGCATATAATTTAGTATCAAAATACATACCTTAACATCAAATAATGTATGCAAATAAGGAACAACTGTAATATAATCTTCCATTTGTCTTCTGACATTTTTTAACACAAATGATGACCACCAGACTGGAGTTAATATAGGTTGATGATATGGAATAACAGTAGCATGGTTTAAACAAACATTATTTAATTCTCCAATAACTCTCTGCATTAACCATAATGCTTGATAATCTAATATAAATATTTAAAAAAATTGGGTGAGAAACATTACAGTAGTACAGATATTAAAAACTGGTAGTATATTTTTTAATAATTAACTTTCAGTAATTGTTTCAGAAGTTAGTATAAAGTATGAATGGGAGGTTGAAAGGAATGTTAAAGAGATTTAAGACAATTGAAACAAATTAAACTTTTGGTGGACAAGGGCAATAGAATAGGATGTGCAAGAGATGACATTTAATTTTTATTGAAATTTAGTGCACGACATTTAGAATCATTAAGAATAAGTTTGTAAGCATACACAGGTATTAATAACCCATAAGTTGTCTATTTAATTTAAAGATAATTATTATTATTTTTATTCAATACCTATTAATAAATAAATACAAACCCTCTTTTTCAGGTCGGTATCCAAACAATTTTGGTTCAGCTGCCCACTGGACTCTAAGATTATTTATAATTTTTTGAGTCAAAAATACAATGAGGTCACTTGGACATTTTCTGTAAAAATAAATATATAGTCATTAAATAGGTTTGCTTCTATGTTATAATACATTTTTAATTGGTTTATGTAATCATTATCTGTAATTGTTGAACTGTAATAGTTTCTAACTAAAGGTTCTAAAAATAAAATTAAAAATAGGCATATAAAGGAAACAGGGAATATAAATATGTCCACTGACTATAATTATATGCATGTTAATAGGAAAGCGAAAACAAACTAGAAATTATCCATTAAGAAAAACTGTTATTAATTGCCAGTGTGTCACTGACTACGGAAATTAAAATTTGATCAAAACCATAAATTAGTAACTTTTTAATTTTTATATGATATTAAGTATTTTCAATCTATTCTATAGAGAATAATTAGTAAATGTGAAGGGTGTAAAAAATATACAGGTGAAATTGTTGATAGAACAAGCCAAACATTGGTAACGCTTTCTATTTTAAACGGTTATTTAATGGAAAAATGTTATACTTATAATATTATTTTGGCCATTTAGAAGATTGCAATACCAATGTGAGTTAAGCATCTTGGAGGATTTCCCATGTAAAAGACAATTGTTTTTTAAAAAAGTATTGGGAAGGTGGAGAAGTGTGAAATCTTTTATAGAAAAATGTAGCTTTGTTGAGTATTGGAATATTAGTCATAGATCAAATATATAGAAGATATATAGTTAGAAATGTTGGGCATTATTAAGTTTCCAAGGGTAACATTTTGTAAGATTTGAGTTTAATTAATGTCAGATTTTATAGCACTTCCTCAAAGCTGGAACCATTTGTCAATCTGGGTTATAAGAGGGTTTAAAAGAGATAGGTAACTTAAAGTATTAAATACATGCTATTTGAATTATTTTAGGGTGACACAATTTGGAAACTTAAAGGACTCAAAAATGTTAGTAGCATTTTATTTCCTTGAATCTGTACAAATTAGAAATTTTAAATTAGGATAAAATCACTATTAGCCCATTACTAGCCTTATCGCCCTCTACCTAAACCCTGATCTAAGCAGCTCCTCAGTACAAATCTAAACTACAAAATTATTGAGAAAAATTGTTATACTTTTGGATCATACTAATAGTATAATTATAAATGATTGAATTTTCTGTTAAGAACCTAACCGAGAATAAAAATCTTTACATTTATAATTATTCACTAGAATCTGTTTTTGTATGCATATAAAACATCCAAAACATCTTACCTGTCCTTCAAATACTGATGACACCAATCGGCTGCTGCTCCAGCTAAATCACATAAATCCAAGTCAAATCTAGGTAACTTAACGGGTAACTGTTCACTAGTCACTGTCTCTGGAAATTTGTCAAAAAATGTTTGCCAACGTTTGTCCATGATGAAACTTATTGAGATTAAACACTAGTATAACATGACTCAGTTTTAATATATCAATTAATTAATGGAAAATTGAGGACCTATTTTAATACCTAAGTTACTTTAACTCACATTCTATTTCTCATAAAGACTCATAACACTATTAACAGTAGTTTTCTTTTACAAATTTGCGGTAAAAATAAAAGACTAAAAAACAAGCGCCTAATATAAAAAACGAACAGTGTATCCAAAACAATTGTTGATTCTAAGACAATATTTTAAAATTTAAAGCGTAAATAGAATACAGATATAAGGTAAAAATCGTATTTGAAAAATATTTCGAAAAATATATGTTTGTACGCAACACTATTTTTAATGGCATTTACATTTTAAAATATGTAAAGAGTTTTTTTATTGTTAACAAAGTTTTTAAATCTTTTATATTATTTATGCATTTACTTGTCAATATTGTTTCTTAATTCTTATCTGTTATCATTTCCGCGCGTCATGCCGTCATAAAGTATTGTGAGCATTTCTTTTCGTATAATTATAATTATTTCCGTATATTATGCAGATTCGTGCAATTGATATTTGATATTTCGAAAATTTGATATCATTGAAAATTGGTCAATGGTCATTGAATAATGTCCACGTTCACTGTGCAACGTCTATCAAATAAATCAATGTATCAAAAATCAATATTATTAAAAAAAATAAATAAGTCAAATTTTTTAGACTGATGTTTATAAATTTTACATTTTACTTGTTATCTAACATCTTTTTTTTATAAACACTATTGACACGTTTTCGTGGCTTAAAATCAACAATGAAACTTTTTAAAAAGTCAATAAAACCTTTTTAAGAATTTAAGCGTAAGCATACACTGTAATCTTAATTGTATTGATTATCTTGTAATGATTGACAATTTTTAGCAATAACAAAATGAAGCTTGTTCATAAAGACATCGAAAAGGATGGCAAAGGGTTTGTATTAATTACATTAATTAATTTGTGGATGATATGTAAGATTTCTATTATAAAATGGATGGTTGAATTCTGTTTCTAAAATATGTTAGGGTCATTGTACTTATACCTGAAGAAGCCGAAGACATGTGGCAGGCCTACAATATTATAAGAAAAGGCGATCGAATCCGTGCATCAACTATAAGGTATTGATTTCAAACAGCTTAGCTTATTACAGATGTTTTATTTAATTTTTTTAATTATATGTCATTGAAAATAAGCTTTATAATTACATTTATTAAGGTAAGTTTATCTAAATTACATTTTTAAAAACATAATAGAGTTTAAATTTAGCTATGTGATTAAAAATAATCTCCTCAAAATCTGTGTTTTATTAATTGAAATCTTTGCTAATGATTCAAATTTGTTTTAAGCAGAGTTTAAGCCCTAAAAGAGTTTTGTTGATCTTAACATAATATGTATAAAATATATTTTAATTTCGAATTTCTAATCTATCTTGGTAACTGTTGTAAATAGAAAATACCTATGTTCTACATTTTAAATTTATTACAATAGGCATGCAATAGATATACTTATATTTACTATAATTTTACAGAAAAGTACAGAATGAATCAGCTACTGGATCGTCCACTAGCCATCGAGTACGAACAACATTAACTATTAGTGTAGAATCTGTAGATTTTGACACTCAAGCTTGCCTATTGCGGTTAAAAGGGAGAAATATTGAAGAAAATGAGTATGTCAAAGTAAGTGATTATTTTAGATTATGAAAGTATTTAGCAATTATTGAATTTTTTTTATGTCACCTTTAGAAGCAGTAGAAATGCTTCATTATTCAACTTATGATGGTATTTTCTGCTAACAAATTTGATTTAATTAGTAATTTGGGGGGTTACAAATTTTAGTATTGACTTATATATATTACAACTAGTAATATTATATTTGTGCTATTTATTGCGTAATTCAGAATGTAATATGTGATCTATCCTGTACTATGTTTATTTTACTATTTTAATTGCTGGGTGGGTTTGGTATTATGGTCAGATTTATCTTAATTGCCTTTTATATCATATGCTACTAAATACCAGTATAAAAAGTTAAATATCTTACTCACGATACTATTATACTTACCGTTTTATGTAGCTTGTAAAATATAATATAATAGTCTTAGATCACAAACTTGGTAGATTGCATATTGTATGAATTCTATAATATATGAAATTTATTTACAATATAAGTTTGATCAACCTAGTGTATTATTAATAGCAATAGATAAAAATATATTTAGAAATGTAGGTTGTTAGATTATCTCTGCTCGATTTATCATTAAATAGAGAATTAAAATTTCAAAATATAATTACAGTTATGTATGAATGACGAGTTACATTCAATGCCTACTATATTGCAGTGAGACTTCTCTGGAGTTTTTTTTTAACCTATGTAGTTTAATTTTATTTTAGATGGGTGCCTATCATACCATTGATTTGGAATTAAACAGAAAATTTACTCTAATGAAAGAAGAATGGGATTCTATTGATTTAGGAAGAATTGAAATGGCCACCGATCCAGCACAGGTTTTATCAATTACATAATTTAAGACTATTATTTTTTTTTTACTCAATCAATTTTAAACTGTCAAAAATTATTTTAGACAGCAGATGTAGCAGCAGTCATAATGCAAGAAGGTTTAGCACACGTATGCTTAATTTCTGGTAGTCGGACAATAGTGCGGGCCAAAATTGACCAAAATATACCACGCAAACGAAAAGGAGATGTTAAGCAACATGAAAAAGTATTTAAATAAACATATATTCTAAAACAATTAATTAATTATCAAAAAAAAAAAAAAAAAAAATGTAGGGAATTTTAAGATTTTTCGACTTGGTGATGCAAGCAATATTGCGTCATATCAGATTTGATATTGTTAAGTGCACAATAATTGCAAGTCCAGGTTTTGTGAGGGATCAATTTTTTGAATATGTGATGCAAGAAGCCGTAAAAACAGATAACAAGACAATTTTAGAAAATAAATCTAAATTTATAACTGCCCATGCATCAAGTGGATTCAAACATTCTTTAAAAGGTAAAATATTGATATTTTATTATTAACAGTTTGTTTTTTCATTATGCGATATAAAAATAATATAATTGTATTATTTCTATATATTATGTATGCTTATAACACTTATCAATTTAAAAATAAGTTATATTAACAGATAATTCAGTAGTAGTCGGCTAGTATATATTTTAAACTTAATGTAAAATCATTATTCAGGACTATTATCTTTATTCTTTAGTACATAAAATTTAATAACTAAGAAGGAACTCTTTCAAAATTTAAAAAATCATCTGCTTAACAATTTACAGTAAAAATGTGTACTCTCATTTGAAAAGGCCTGTGTATACCAATATAGGCATTTTTATGGATAGTATGTATTTGAATATATCGTATAACTTCTAATTACATCTATTATATATTTTATGTAACATTTCAACTATTTTAAATTTTATGTGTCAAGGTTTTTTAAAATTGAAATTATTTTTTTCTCTTTTTTAAAATTACTCAACGACAAATAGTATTTAATATTTATACTTTTTTTTTAGAAGTTCTATCAAATCCATCCATAGCTGCAAAACTTGAAGATACAAAAGCATTAGGTGAATTGAAAGTTTTGGATAACTTTTATAAAACATTGCAATCTGAATCAACTAGAGCTTTTTATGGTATTAATCATGTGGAAAAAGCTAATGAAGTACTAGGAATCGAAACACTACTTATCACCGATAGTTTGTTTAGGTAAGTGCAATACATTTTGTTCTATCATTGCTTATAGAAATGTTTCATTATTTAGGAGTCAGAATATTGCTGAGCGTAAACGTTATGTTAAACTAGTTGATAGTGTCAAGGAATCTGGGGGTGACGTCAAAATATTTTCAAGTATGCACGTCACTGGAGAGCGTAAGTTAATCATGTGTTCTTTCATTTTCATTATTAAATTTATTTTTATTTATCTAGAATTATCTCAAATTACTGGTGTTGCTGCCATACTAAGATTTCCCATGCCCGAGTTAGAAGACGACGAAGAAGAAGAAGATGATGATGACTCGGATGAAAATATACCACTACCACCAAGTTGATCAAATGTTTATTTTCTTTACCATCATATGAATACTAAATATTATAGTTTTTTTGAATTATTATTAAAGTTATTGCTAGTTTTTTAATTACTATTGATTTTGATACGTTTTTTTGTTTCTTAATAATTGTTTGTTTGTATGTGAACAAAATATGAAATAAAATATATATTTAAAAAATTAAAATATCTGAAGATGTAAAAACACTTGTATATTTATAAATTACATTTTATGTCTCAAATTTACATGCTATACAGAACTTTTACTTTTCTAAAAGCAACAGGAAAATAAATCTATATTTAGTATTTACATTTTAAAGCTGAAGAGAATAATTGTAATATTATTATTAAAACATTTATAATTTCTATTTTATAATTCTCTATATTAAATTTTCTAGATAGTTCTAGACACAAATATCAAAATTAAAATATTTTTTCTTTATTACAAAATAGCTAAAAGGAATATACCTTAAAATTCTATCATTAATGATACTTGTTTACAACAAGTAATTATTAAAATATATGGATTTTTAAGCTTAAAATTGTATTCATTTATACATCAAAAATAATATGAAATATTGAAATATATAGTATATACCTACAACCTTATAAGTTTTTAAAACTAGTTAAAATGTTTAAAAAATATATGCTCTTATCAAAGATGCATCAAAACACCCTGAAATATGTACCTATATAAAATTTTAACTTATATCAAATAATATAATCTTGTTCTTATTATTACATTTAACATTGTAAAATATGTTTTTTTGATAAGTTTACACTAAAAGATAAAAACTAAGTAAGTTTAGCAGAGAAATAAAATGTGACGATTATAAGTAAACATAAAAAACTGCAAATTAAATGGATAATAAATAATTAAGGAATCATTTTGAAAGAAGTTCAAAGTTTCAAATTAAAATGTGTTCCCTAAAAAATTGAAAAAATAAACTTCATGACTTCAATAAACGGGTTTGCCATCAAAAATTGTCTAAATTTAAAAATCAGCTATTTTCATGCTGAACTTTGAGAAAAAATTTAATACATTTTAGATTTCTGTATCAAAAATAAAATTTTTTAACTTTTATTTGTTGTATAAGTACATAAACTATAAAAAAAATTTATTTATTTTTCTTTTAGTAATACGGAAGGTTGAACTTATTTTTGTCATAAGCTAATCACATTAGGTATATTATATATTAATTATAATTAATAGATCTCATTAATGCATAAGTCAATACCAATGTACTGTGGTAGAGCTGAACGGTTAGGGTAAATTGTGTAGTTGGCTTTCAAAAAAGTATCAACTAGATCCAATTTGTTACCAGAAGGCAGAAACTACCCTAGAAGTTGAAGATCCAAGCATTTTCTCTCCTATACAATTTGTAAGCTAACACAAAAAAACTAATAAATTTATCAGAAATGTATCAAAATCATTGAATGGTTCATAGATAATTTTTTGCAATTAAATACTGTAATTATATGCGTTATTAATTTAAGGAATGATTCTTAATAGTTATTTATAACTTGATAAGTTATATTAAGTATTGTATCACAATTAATGATGATAACGTGTATGGCTTACAACATTTAAAAAAAAGTATACTTATTATTATATATTTAGATAACATAAAAAAACACAAATCTTTCAACTGTTAAAAGATTTATTTTTGATAAATTTAAAAATATTCATAATAATCAATTATACAATTTACATCATTGTTGCAGCTTGGGCTCTTCTTGCTCTAATCTCAGCACGTTTATTGTCAACACTTGTTCTTTCATGAATACGTCGTTTATATTTAAGTAATTTAATTTCTTTTTCTCTCTTCATTCTACCAGACTTCATACTTTTATATAAGTTTCTGTATTTCTTTTGAATCATTTTTTCTTTAAGGAGTTTCATTTGATGATGTTCACGTCTAAGCTTTCCTTTATTAATCACTTCTGGTGCACCTAACTCTACCTTCATTTTTTTCCGCTAAATAATTGAAAAAAAAAAAAAATTAAAATTAAGTTAAAGAATAATAAAGAACAAGTATTTATTACTTTAATTGCAGCTAATTGTTCTTCAGTAATTTCACCATCAAATTCATCTAGATCCTCATCATCGGCATCCATAGTTTCATCCTCAGATTCTTTTTTATCGTCTTCATCAATATCTTCAATATCATTGTCAGAAATTTCATCTAACAGCTCTTGATCTATTGAAAAATTAAAATGAATTAGTATATGTTTATTATTACAAGGAAAAACATTTTACCTTTATTAACTATTACAGACGGGTCAGTTAAGGCTTTCTCTTCAGGAGGCACATAACGTTGTGTACGATATTCAACGGTAAATGGTGACAGATGTGGAGGTAATGGTGTACCAATAAAATATTTCTCAACTGGAAAAAGTTCACGTGCATTCACACAATCAAATACCCACTGTGGCTGAATATAGTATCTGTAAAATAATTAGGTATTTATCACTATTAAAAACAAATAATAATAATCAATGATGAAAATATTGCATACAGCATTATAGGTCAACAAAAAAATCTCTAGCTCATTTAATGTAGTCAATGTATTATGAACATGAGAATAGTTAAAACTACAATAAAAAAACAGTGTATTTGCAAAATTTAGGACAAGAGGTTGTGGTTAATTTTTTAGTAACGTTAAACCAAAACAAACAATTACTTAAAAATGATTCAAATTACCTTGAAATATACTGTTTCTCAAGATCAGGTCTGTCCACAATTTGATGAGTAATAGTTTCATCAGTTTCTGGAAACGTAGCACCTTCGGGGAATGTGGTTTCATCCCAAGACACTTGGGCTCCAAAACATCTGAGTGCAAATACTAAAGGCTCTCTGGGAACTTCTCTGTTTAAGAATACTTTAAGTCCTTCAAACAGTTTTTTTAATTTCCTTACTTTTTCATATTCTTTACGTGCTTCTTCAGCTTTTGATTCATCACCATCCTAAAAAAATTAAAAGTTAATTTCATATAATTATATATTTTAATTTATGCTATACCGTTGCAAAAGTATCTAAATCTAACTCTGCATCTGCTGGGTCTTCAACATCTTCTGCAGTTTTCTGTAACGGTAAATTTAATGCAGCTACACGATCGCTTGTTTCATTTTCTTCTAAAATTTCTTCTTCGAGCCTCTCAGCTAAAAAAAAAATTATAATTAAATACCATTAAACATTTAAGGAATTTAAATAATTACCGTTGTATAAACCAAGTCGTGGAGGATAGTATAGATTTAAATTGTGGTAAAGACGGAAGTTCACAAAACCTAATGCAGTTGAGTAAAAATCTGCAAATGTCGCCATAGTATAAAAGTCAACCTCTTGTTTTTTTTGTGGCTAAAAAAAAGTGCATTATTATTAACACATTACTTAATGTAATTGAAAAAATATGAAAATCTTACTTCATGTGGATAATTGTGAGGGATAACCCAAGTAATAGTTTGGCCTTTTATTTCAACTTGAAAATAAATTCCTTTAATAGATATGAATACCTTGCGTAAAGCACGTGCTGCAATGCATACATGCATAAACTCAACAGTAAGGCGACGGCATAATGCAATTAAGTTTGGAGGAATGCTTTTTAACTTTGGAAAAGTGGAAAACAAACAGCAAAGGGTTAAAGCATCATCCATATCACGTAATGCATCAATGAATGTTGGATATCGTTCTTTCACTACATGATCAATGGCGACACGTGGGATAGTATTCGCATATCGTTTTATCATATCTTTTTGATGCATTCCCTTGGCACGACGTAATCGATTCAAGTGCACCTACAAATAAACATTATTAAAAACATGTAAAATATATATTTTGTGTATCGATCTTACTTGAAGATCGCGTAATTTCCATATCATGGGTTCGTGCAGCAAGAACAGTATATCTTTTTTCAGATATAGAATATGAATACCACTCTTTCCTCTCTGAGCTCGCCGACGGTGAGCTGGTTCTCTTGGATAAATCCCTTTGATTATACATAGTGTACGAAAATCTTTCAACGATAGCTGGAGTTTATTTAAAGCTGCTCGCCTTGTGACATATCTGGCTCCCTCACCGGATTGAAACTGTACAAAATATACATAAATAATCATACATTTTGACGTCATTACAAGTAATTTTACATACCTTTTTCTTCTGCATGGGCATTTTAGTATGAAATAAAAAAAAATAACAGAAATACTAGAAAATTCAACGAAAAAAGAAAAACGTGTTGTCGTGTTGTTTACAAAGTAATCTAATAAAAAGAATTAAAGTGACATAACCTCAAAAAGTTCAACAGCTCAAATTGATTACCACGACAGATATATACATATATATAACTGGATTACCACTTAGACATTCGCGTTTGATAGTGTACACTGGTCACTGAACATTGTTTGATTGTATTCAACATTTCAACATATGTTTTAAGGGCTAACATTTTTTTGGCTTATCATATTTAGAAAATAAATGTTGTTATTTAAAAATGTGTAGTAATTAATTATTATTTATCATTAAAATAGTTAATGTATTAATTTATTTTTTTTCAATCAAATAAAAATATAAAATTCGATATTACCGATTTCCGATTAATTACTGTGCAAAAATATCTTGATCTTAGATATTACAAATCACAAAATAGCCTGTGCCTTGATGCCTCATAAATAATAATCTATTATAATATGATCTAAGGTCTAAAACTAGTTTCTATAATAAATGATAATACATCGATTATCAAGTATCAATCAAAATTAATTTTTTCCAAATAATATATTTATAACAATCTTTCTAATACATTTATAGTTTGTATAAAAAAAATTTGATATTTTCTATTATTTACTAATATCTATTTAAGCATGCCTTCTGCAATTGAAACAAAAAATATAACTAGAAGAGAAATTCTGGACATGATGAATGAAAAAGAAAAACTTGAACAACAATTAAAATCTCTTGGAGAAGTTTTGGAGTCGGTAAATGAAAATTTAGTTCTCATTTAATTATTAATATTTACTAAATTGATCTAATTGTTGTATATTTATAAGGTAAAGTTAATAATTAAACATGTATATTCAAATTTTAAAATATTACAAGAATATTTTAATGTTGGATTGCATGAATAATCACCAAACATATTATAATGAATCAATAATAAGCTAATGGTGCCTTAAACATGATTAAGAGGCTTATAAAAATTGTATTGTACCATTGAACTAATCAATTTTTCATGCAACCCGACATAATGACTAAAGACTTACTTAACAATGTTCTGTATAATCTGTACCCAACAATTTCGTTTTAAATATATTCATGCCACATTCCAACTTTGTTCTTTGTATGTCACATAATATAAGTATTGATGTGTGTAACATAGTTAAACATATTTTTTTATTAGAGTTGAGTTATATTCCATTTTTTAAAATTATTATTTAATTATTCTTACTGACAATAGTTCATTTAAACTTTCAACATAAACTTATTAATTTTGTTTACTCTATATGTTACTTGTTTAAGTTTAAATAAACAATCCAAGTATGCATTATGTGATGATAGATAAAAGACAAATATAATACATTTATATGAGGCGATGAGGTGTCGTTTTAAGATCTAATATACTGCATTTTGAATTTTAGCATAGAGTTGGTATGGACGAACCTTTAGTGGATAACCAAGACTTTCCCAGGAACGACATAGATGTATACCAAATAAGATTAATTCGTAATCGTATTATTTGTAAGTATTTAATTTTATTCCCGAGCAGAGAGGTCAGGCTCAAAAATTTTAATGAAAAAATAGTCTTAACTGCAGTCTCATAAGAACGGTACCATTTTTTTGATTAAAATTGTTGGGCCTGATCTTCCCCCTTAAAATAAATCTACTTAATTATCTACTTCGCTAATCTAATATTAATGTTTTATAACTTTGTATAATTAAATTCATGCAAATCAACACACGTTCCTTTTTCTTTGATCCAGTAAGGTAGGAGTTACAAGTTTAAAAGAAAACATGTTGATTGCCTTGTGTATTTTAATATTGAAAATTGGAATTTAATGATTTTACTCTAACAGTTGTATCTATTTGTTATTTTAATCACATAGAAATCAGATAAAAATATGATTATTTCTTTATGTTTAAGAACTTTATTCGTTGTATTATATTGAAATTTAATGCTTAACTTGTTTATTTTAGGTACACGTAATGATTTAAAAGCCATAATGGATCGTATTGAAAAAAGTTTAAATGCTTATTTTACGCAAAGCAACCATAATGAACCTGAACAACATATACATAATGGACATTGCAGTTTGAAACCAGATAATTAATAATTCAACAAATATATATTTCAAATATTATAATTTGTATATACACTCAAATATTGTTTTAAAATATAACTTTAAACTTTTACTTATAATTATTATTTTATCAAATTGAATGTTTTTTTGTTATTACTAGTATTTACAAGTAAGTAGTAACTTATATAAATGTCCAAATACTAAAAAGTACTATAAAAGTTTGAAAATAAACTTTATTTTGTGATAGCTAATGGAGCTATAGCTTCAAAGATTGTTTTAATAAACAAAAAAGTATGAAAAATGATAGGAAATTTATTAATTTTGTAATTGCTTAGAAACATCTAGTAAATTTGGTAATTTAACATTACACAGTATGCAGACTCTACAATATACCCAGAGGCATATATAAGAAGGGGCTGAACAAGCTGAAGATAAACAGATTAGCTATAGCCCACATAAAAAAAAGAACAATTGGCAAAAGATGAAGTTGTACAAACATTTTCAATTACCTACCTCTGAACTTATAAGACTGAAAAAAAGAAAAAAGAAAATGATTTTGCACATTATTTTTAGGGTAAAAAGATTTTTAAAAATATATTATTGTGTATATTTAGGT
>PVMI01030612.1:0-10640 GCA_008528875.1 Aulacorthum solani
CTTGTATTGTTGTTTTTCTTTTATTCGCCTCGGAAATGTGGGAGTCTATTATGCCGCACCCTGTATATTATGTACCTGCCAACTTGCAATACGAGTATACGAAATAAATTACATAATAAAATATACAATAAATAATAAAATATCATCTATATCGTCATCGATAAGTTACACGCGATTTAACCGAAATCACGCGTATACCGTCATATGGGATAATGTATTAAGTTCAACAGATATTATAAACGTTTTATTCAAGAAAACCATGCGCCCGACCTATATACAATATACATACATATATGTAGTATAATAGGTAAGTAAAATGGTCGTTTGCATAATATATACTATCGACGAATATAATATATTATATTGGTCGGACGAAAATTGCGATGTCAACACGATTAAACGTTTTTCTTTATATATTTATATACTGCGGTTATATACATTTGACATCTGTACGTGATTTGTATATTATGTACGTCGTTTCGCACGTATATAAATATTTTTTTAGCCATTATATACATGCTAAACCCTCCCCCCCACAAAAAGATAGTATAATCTTTTAGATTTTTTGGTTTTTTTGGTTTCTTGACTACATAATTGTGGTATATTCTTATTTATTCCCCACTTGAAAAAGTTTTTTAACAAACAATTTATGGACTACCTTAAAACATGTGAGTTTTTTTTATCATTATAGTTTTAATTAAATCGTTTTACTCTTTTAAAGAACACCAAACATTCATATTCCTAATCAGCATATACTTTTCCAAAAATTATGATGTAACCTATGAAAATCAAATTTTGAATCAGAAATTAATAAATTATAATTGTATTTATATTTAGTTTAGATGATAATATAAAATACTTAGTAATTTGTATTTAACACATAGGTACATTTATTGATAAAATTACTGTTTAGCAATAATAATAATCACAGTGTATAGTGGGGGGTTACCCAGGAGCCCAATCCCTTGTTACCGAAACATAGACATTACGGTCACGAGGGGTGAGTGATTGCGCTTGCGAAATAATAACGTGATCGCAAGGCGGCGGCGAAGGCTCAATAATATCGTTGTTGTAACCGGCCGAAAACGACGTTTCGCGATGTCGTTACTGCCAACCGTCTCAGAACGTCGCGCCGTCGGTAACGGCGCCGGAAGCGATATACGTCGCGCCGCTGGGAACACGCGGCGCGCAGCCGAGCGGCGTTTCGTCGTCGCGGTTGTTCCATCGATTTGACTGCGGCCGCAGTGCAGCCTCCTCCGCCGCCACCGCAATCTCATCAACCACGCACCGCAATGACCCTGACCTTCGGCAGTATTTGATCTCGTTTCTTTTATTCCCTTTGCCAACACGTCCCGAACACCGATTCGTTTGTGAGTAGAAAAAACAAAATCAGCGTTTCAACGGCGTGGCGTTGAGGAGTTATAGAGAAGATTAGGATATTATCATCGAGACCGTACCAACGTCTATCAGAAATTATATTGAAAAATGCAGGGGCGAAAGTCACAAATTCACGGGATTTTATGGATGCCGAGTGTCGACAATCGTTACATCGACGACGTCATGACGCACAATATGCAGAACATAATATTATATAGCATCACACGACAAAACATGTCCGAAGTAACCACAATAATATTATATTATACCCAGTGATAATTTTGTTACGAACTTAGCTATAAATGACGGGGAAATACAAAATTTTTAATATTTTTTAGCTTTTAAGAACACAGTATTGTTCTATTGTCAGTATTTTTATTTTTAATTTAAAAATGTTTATTATTTCCGACGATATTGCCTAGCTGGTGGTTAGGTTAAATGTGGTCAGATATCCCTTTGTATACAATTGTACGCTAACGTAAACAATATCAAGTCAATCCGCCGTGCGTATCATTGGTGACGTGCTGCGGAAAAACAACAACAACAACGACAACGACAATTATAGCATTATCACTGATATCAAGTCCATGATAATTTTATTTTTTTAAAACAATAATTCTATCTATATAAGGATATAAATTTATCATACACCAACAAAATATGTAATAAATTGTTTCCGCATTAAAACTTTTACTTTTTCGGCGTATATATTTAAAAACATATATATTTCGACTCTGTCTATTTGTTTCTGCGTCAATTTTATGCAATCATTAATTTTTTCTCATCGAATATAAATTGTAATTTATAAATCATAATCAACATTCTTTATCACTAAATACTCAGTACCTAGTATATTTACTCAGTAAATGAAATATTATAGCTACCTTGATACCTATATTTTTATTATATAGCTGTGTAAACTGTTAAATGATGCGGGAATTAAAAGGTGTGAGGGTAGCGCAAAACCATGAACACTTATGCGTTATGCATAACAAACGATGAGGAGCTTAACAAATCCATAGAAATTTAATTTTAATTTTAAATAAGTTCATTTCATCTCTTTAATTTAGTTTTCCCATTAAAATACTGCATACGCAATATATTATATTGTATAAGTTACTACTTACTACTATTAATGCTACTACTACTACGTTACTACTACTTCTACTACCATACCACACCTGGGGCTATGAACTCATAATCTTTGTAGAAAAAAGTACCTAATGAAATTTAAAGTATATTCAATTTTTTTCTTCGGAAAATAAACTACTGATGTTCAGAATTTAGGTATATTAAGAATAATATTATATAAATAGCTTTTCACGCCTACGCTATGGATAAATATATCGTGGACAAATAACAATAAAATGGTGAATTTTCTTTAAAAATGTGTTATTCAATAACTCGGATGTATTTATAAATATGACATGACCAAAATCTTAGTGGTATCCATACATATTATACCTAACATTTAGTATAGTAGATTTTTTATGAATGAATTTATAACACTTTTAAAACCTAAGAAAATTATAATGTTCCTGGAATAAAACCAGAGTACCTATATAGACTAGCAATATAGGGTATTCTTATAGGATTTCGTATAACATAGCACAGAATAAATATTATTAATAAATAAAATTAAATTATATAGAAATAAGAAATTTGGTTATGTATATTATTGCATACTTTAGAGAATTTTTTATGTTGTACAAATTTTGCTCCGTTAAAAGGGATAATATTTAACAGTTTTTTCACATTATTTTGACTGAAGTACTTTATCAAAAATATTAAATTTTAAAATTTCATCAACTGATTAAAAATGTAAAAATATAACCTAACTATCAAACAACAAGTATAAATCTTGGTATAAACGTTAAGTAGATAAATTTTTTTAGAATTTTGTGACAACATCGGATAATATAATATAAGGAAAAGAAAATCTATTATTTTAAATATTAAAATTGTTACTCTTTAATAATAAGTTACGACAGCATAATTAATATTGGGTAACTATAACTATTTTATTTGTATTTTAGAATTCTTGCAGGGCGATGAATGTATGTATTGGTTTTACTACATATAATGTCTTTTCTGCTACCTGCAATGATAGCAAACTGAATGTTTACAATGCTTTGTAAAATAGGGTTAAAAAAAACTTTAAATACTTTACGAAATCAAGAAAAACAAAAAACAAAAAAAAAATCAGAAAAGCCAATTATTGTTGGCAAAAACTATTTTTTTAATTTTTTATTCAAACATTATATTTATCCATATAAGCACTAGAGTTTTTCAAAAAGATTTTATAAAAAAAAATTTTAGAACTAATATAGGTACTTTGGCTTTTTTGTGCTTTTTGTAGACAGTAATATAAATTTTCAATTTTGAGTAAAAATAAATAACATGAAAATTCAATAAAAAAATTGTCTTAAGTTCGTCCTACAATATTTTAAAAATATCGATAATATGATTCTCGGTATATTGACTTGAGTACCTATAAAGAGTATCAACAAAAATATATGACATAATATAGGTATGCGATGTTTGTGCGAAGTAAGTACAACCTAATATATTACTAATGAAAAAATAAACTATCAAGTTAAATAACTATGTTAAGTACGAACAATAAAAAAAAATTATATACATAAATAATAATATATTCTTAAAAATAAAAGCAGATATTATGTAGTCTCCAATCGGAATCGTTTTTCATATGCAATGACTTACTATTGAATTCAAATTTAACACATTCATTACGGTGACCTATACTCAATAGCGAGGTACACTCAAGACCTACCTACTACACGCAGCACAGCAACTTCCTTAGGTCTTCCATTTACATTTAATTAACAATTATGAATAAAGGGCTTTAAAATGGTACTATAGCTCCTTAGCTACTTCAATCACTATTTGTGCTATCTCTCTGACACACGGGCAATACAAACAGATTTGTGTTGAGTAAAACCAATCTAGTGTTGTTAGCTTTAATATTATTATATATTATCAAACTTAATATTTTCTAATAAAGTACTTTTTTTATTGATATTTTAGTTTTTAACTTTACTTTCATCTTTAAGTTTGATAATAGGTAATTCACTCTACTACTAAAATACGACACAATATTAGTTCTGATGAATGTAGATTTGATATGTTGTACATGGCCATGACGCATGGGTCAGAGAGAGAAAACTAATCGTACGCGCTGAGACATCCTATTTACTCGTCACATATATTTTTACAATTTACTAAATATTGGAATCCTTATATAATACTACTTAATCTTGTCTATTACTATTATTATATGCATAGTGTTGAATGACTATTGTTTCTATCATAAAACATATCTACACGTATTAAAAATTAAAATGAATAACTGTTTTGCCCGACATCAATCATACAATAGGGTGTAGAATTTGCTCAGATCAGATTTTACAGTGATTGAGGAAGTGCAAACCTTATCCTGGTTTAAATAATTAGATATTTATGTAATATGTATACAAATAATTATTATTATAAACCTCCCCCCTCAATAATTTGGTAATCACGGTAACGGTGAACAGTAAAAAATTATAAGACTTAACGACAAAATATAAAATATTATTATTGCTGTTTTCGGATAAACTATTATAATATATAGGTAACTATAATAGTTGCACACAGATGTCATCACTATAATAAAATACATATGACGAGGGTCAGGGCACAGTGTTAAATATTATTATTAAATATTTTGCTTCACCAGAGAATATTAGAGTCCGACGAATCACGAGATTTTATCCAGTTTTTTATTGGAGGTAGCAGAGGGTGTCAACTCTTACATTTGTAACAATCTTTTATTCAGTATTTTACCCCCTACCTTCACCCTTATACAAAGCCCAAGTCGGAAAATCAGTAAGTCTGCCCTAGTTACTGAAGTAATGACACTGACAACATATTATAAAGTTGCACATTCAAGTACCACAGCGGTGGTGCACCAAATTGTATAAGCCGGCTTATAGGGTCCTCCCCATACTAATTTCCATCCAACAATATTAAATCCACAAGGTATCAATATTAAAAATAAAATAAAATAATAAGTATTGTATTCAACTACTATTATAAAGCGAAGATTCACCATAGTACTTTTTGCTTTTACCGGGTGTATCTAATGTCATAGTACGCGGGTTTTTTTTAACAATTATGGATCCATGATATGGGATTATGAAAAAACAAAACAAAAAAATTCTTAATTTTTAACAGAAAAATGTTTATAACAATTTCAAAACTTTTGAACAAGTAGTTGTACTAACTACTAACAGCAAAATCAACTTTATTTTTTCAAATGGTAACCACTATATTTTTCATGGATTCTATTTTCTAGTAGAGCTTTTTTCTGAAAATTTTCAATTTTGATAGTCAAATCATCAACTTTGGTTCACTATGTGATTAACTATGGTCCTCTAAAGTTTAGTAAATTCATAAATACTTTGAATTGAAATAATTGTTATAAATTTAAAAGAGCTTACATTTTTTTCTTTCAACTAAACCTTTTGATACACTAAAATTGGTCATCTAATGAGAAGCTCCTAAACAATTTTTTGCAATAAATGCCTAAAAAATTGTTGGCAAACATAATTCATTATATTTATTTTTATTTTAACATACAACTATCAAAATAAGTATTATATTATTGTAATTTATTAATATAATAGTAATTTATTAACTATTTACTTTACATTTTTTTCATCACATTTATTGTCGCCATTTTATATTCACCCGATTGTTTTCCGTTTGTAAACTCACACTCACCGATACTTGAAAACTACTACAGCTTCACTGCTATTATAATATTTTATACCATCGTCAAAAACGTTATTTACCTACGTGTATGTGTGAATTGAGCGGACAGCAGAGACGGAATATACATAGTTTTAATAATATAGTATGTAGCAGCGATGCGACAAATGCAGCAATCAATATAAAGTTCGCTTGAGGCTCGACTGAGATTCTTCGACTAGTCTGTCGGGAATATGGGTAGTTGGATTACGGGGCAACAACTAATCGTACCCATACAATAATTATACAATATATAAGTGCACCCAGTGGAATGTCCGGAAATAGCGGTTATTATTAAATAGAAACAACACAACGCATAGAAAGGCTGCAATACGCTAGACAGTAAAAACTTAAGATAAACACCACTAAAGAATGAGACCAAGAGAGCGAGGTTAGAACTGCGAATGCGGCGAGCTCGAACAAACTGAGTTTTTGATGACACCATACTGCGGACTCGAGGGATGAGCGAGACTACGCGGCGGTAGCTTATTATAATAGTCGATACGATTCTAATTATTGCGGGGTTAACTAAACAATTTTGAAATATGTATATTACTTAAATATAAATTTGGTTGAGCGAAAGGTGAGTGGGGTCGACAGGGAACGCTCGCCAACATGTCTATCGTACTATTCGTACCCTATCTTAAGACCATATCGGTGCTAATGCCGATGATCGATACCGATAGTGATCAATGTCGTCAAAATAACGACCGTCACGTATATGTGACTACGAATATATTTATAACAGTGACGCTTCGGGATTCGTTTCTTGACAGTCGTACAGATAAGACGATTAAACAGGACATGCATTTATATATAAGGCTATATACCTATTATATAAGTTACGAGGTTATGGCGGTTCTCCGTACTCCACGTATGACTGTACACGTGCTCGGAAGAACGAGATCGATAACGAAAAAAAGATTAGGTTAGAACTACAATTTTTAACTCCAATTCTACATGTAAACGGTAATATTTCTACGGACATAAACTATGTCAAAAGTTGAAAACGTTTTTAAAAAATCTCGCCTGCCGCCGTTTCCGAGAAATTGCACAGGCGAAGGTTGTTATTTTTTCACCGAGGTTTTTGATACTATCAATCCAAAACTTTTAGTTTAGTAATAGAAGTGTGATGAATGATGATTAACGATAATAATAAAAATAATATTTACGACATTTAAATCAACGACACGTTCCTAACAAGTAAAATGACAAGCGAGCACAAAAAAAAATCAAACACTCACCTACCTGCAGTTATTTAAGAAGAAAATCATACAATAACCTCACTATTTGTAATTAAATTTACCTTTTACACGATACACTTGGCTAAAGCTGGAAACGTTTTGTCTGCAAATATTCACTTTTTTGTGAGTAAAATATTTAAAACTGACACTGCAATTTATACACGAAAAGCTAACACGTTTTCGACCTTTGTTCGATCGATTTACAACGTAAACGTAAACTACAGAATACATTTGACACTGAAGTTACTGCACTCGGACACTGCACGACAGGCAATTGTTATTATCAGTTCTTGTGTGAAGTTATAATTGGAAAGGTTTGGAATTTTAATTCATATATACTGTTTACAAATATAAACTATTAGGTAAACGACATTGAAACATTCCGTTCGGTGTAATCTGGTTTTAAAGTATCAACACAATATCATAACGCCGCCACAGTAGGTATAGACAGCGGTGGCGTTTAATTTTATAACAAAAAAAACAGATAGTCGAATACCACAAAATACAATAAAATTAGTCATTAAATGCTTAACTAAAATCATAAAAAAATTCAACCTTATTTATTGTTAAAGCATCTAAATTAAAAACTTGGCAGAATATACATGACAAAGTGTTTTTTAAAATTAGGTAGCTTACTTAGAACTCAGTTTAAGTCAAAACGTGGGAACAGTTTATTTTTATAATTGTCTAATAATAAATATTTTTTATGTCAAAAGATGCAAACTGAATTAATAAACGTTTAAGGTTAAAAAAATGTTAATAAAACAAACAAACTTTGAACTTATATACATTATATTATTCAATAAAACGGCTTTGATGAATATAATATTGTATTTATTGTTTATGCACTACAGTGATGTATCTATTTGTGAGAATACTGGAATAGATTATAGATTTTCTCCGCTCTAGTTTCAAATTGATTTACAAAATAGTTTTATTTAACTTTTGAAAGAAATCCCATGTAATTAAATGTATAACCATCAATTCTCGGTGATATTACGAAACATAACAAATTACAAAATATAAACAGTAAATCATTATTAATAATTATAGACTCTCTTTGGATATCTATACAAATAACAATGATGAAATCGATGGGATAAAAGAAAATGGGGTCGCGCCATGTCGGGACTAATATTAAATTTCATTGTAGAAACTTTTTATGCCAGTTTCCTTTTTTGTACAACAACACTGACCATACTTAGTTGCTAATTCATAGTGCCTTCACACTGTTACAAGAACAATGATAATTCACAAAAAAGACAAACAACTTCCTGTGAAATATGCAAATATGCATTTAATATGTCAATATTAGATTAACAAAAATACCTAAAAACAAGTTGACATTGTAATTTGTGGAGGATAAATTATGATATATGTCCATAATATTTATGTACTTACTCGACATTTACAAATGAAATTTAAATTCTTTTTAAATCAATATCACGGGATATGTAATTAAAACACTCTTCACACACATGTTCTTATTTACAAATATAAACACACCTCATATTTAAACGTAGCAAATCGAGAATACAGTAAGTTACAGTTATATGTAAGTTACAATAATACAGTTTTGAATCATACATGGTAAATTGAATAATTTATGTATTCAATGTTAGAGAATGATATATAATATATAAGTATACTAATAATTTCATTAATTACACAGTGCTGTGAATATTGAATGAGCATTGTATGAGCTGTACAGTATACCTACACACACACACACACACACACACACATATATATATATACATACATATACAAGCAGTAGTGATTATTAACCTGCCGTCACTTATTAAACATTAAAATTACAGAATAAAATTAATTCTGTACCATACCACGCCTTGTTCAGCAGATACGTCACGAAAGTGCTCTTATCTGCCCATTATATAAGTAAGTCTTACACACTATGGCGTAGAAAATAGAAATGTAGAATACGTGTGTGAGAATGTGCCGTGGTGAGGACGACATCCTCACTACTGTACAAAGTGACCAGGACTAAGCGTCGACTGAATTTCACGCGGCATAAATATTGTGTTACCTATACAACCAGATCTACTTGTAGGATGGACATGCCACATAAGTAATAATTATTGAATCAAGAGGCGGATATAAAATTGAAAAAGTAGGGCTACTTTGCTAACAAAAAATATGCATCGATGAGTCATATAAATTGAAAATAACTTGGTATACTCGTGCGTATAAAAAGTTATGAAGCATGAACATTTAAACTAATGTTTAATCCACCCTTGATTACGACCTTACCTAATCTCATACATAAACTGATATCTATTATAACATGAATGGTGTATTTCCTTACCTGTGGTTTGGGGTGACTTGAGTGACGGTGGTTGCTTGAGTACAATATGCGGCACCATTCCTTCAGTACAGTCGGACGGTACTCGCACCAAAACCATTTCACTCGTACCGCCGTAGCAGTCCAGGAGCTCGACCTGCTGTCCTTTGGCGACGGTTACCTGGCCGGCGGCCGTGGCCGTGAAATCCGCGATCACCCAGGTCATCTCCACTCCAGAGTTCTGTAAACAAAAAGCATAGGTACATCATAGCTAATGGTCATAACTTATAACACAGTGGAAAACAGAATAGTGCCTAAATCTTGTTAAGTTATATTAATATAATATTTAAGTAGTAAGTAATATATAGATATTCAAACTGATATAGTAAGTATGTACCAACCTATTTAATACCGTACCCATATTATATTATATTGTTTATGTCAAACTCTATAAGACCTCTCTAATATCATACATTCGTAGACCCTCACGTATACTCACCCATTACCCAACCACCAGTGACCAAACAAAAATTAAAAATAAACAATTCTAATTAATGAATGAATTAACAAGGTATAGAACATTATTAGAATCTTAAGTATAGGCAGGTATAGGTATTAATTACTAATTTAGTTTACAGACTTGAATAAGTAGGTACTATTGTTAAAAAAAAGTGGAGAGTAAGCATCATAATTAGTACATATATACTTAAGAGGACGCTGAGGACGTCTCGCGGAAATGGGTCGACATACGACGATCAAGAGATAGCGTTGTTAGACATGTGTTACAGCACCAGTCAGCCGCAAATTTCTGTGGTTTTATTATACAACATGGGTTACTGAGTAGTTTTATTGTAATAACTATTGACCAGAATTATATTATTTTGCATATTTTTTTTGAGGCTATG
>PVMI01030637.1:0-13293 GCA_008528875.1 Aulacorthum solani
CGAACACGTCCGTATGCGTTTTGAGTAACGACGATGTCATATATAGGTAATAATATTATTGTCGAGCACGGCGGACACTCGCGGGCGACCAACGACCACGGCGACGGCGATGAACACGGCGCACTGCCGCCGCCGGTAGACGTTTTACCGCCGACGCCGCGCCGCCGCCGCGCATGCCGNNGTGGCGAGCCGCCGTAGCGTCGCGGAAAAATTCCAGCGGACTTACGGGGAAACGCACACACGCGATTATCCTGCGAAGACGATGACCGTCTCGTCAGGTGGTGGTGGTGGTGGTGGTGGTGATGTACTTACAATGTGCGACGGTATAGGTAGGTAATGATAATAATATCACGTTCGTCGGGGGGTATGTTGTACTTGGGGACGCCTCCCCCCCCAATTATATCGTATTATTCGTGTTATTATTGTTGTGGCACCTCAATGACTATCGGCTTTGTATCGCACAATATTATAATAATATGCATCCTGTCAAACTCTGCAATTTGTCTAAAGTTTCGAAAGTATACTTAAGACCATATTTTCAAATGCTCGGGGTTTTTTCCACGCCATTTAAAGGGGATGACGGACGACGACGACGCGACGACGGTACAAACTTTTATTTTGCAAATGACAACTTCCATTTTTTACTGTTATATTTTTAAACAGATGATTTCAACGAAAATTAGTGCGTTTATCCAAATCGCTCGACATCACATTATTATAATATTTTATGTTTACTAGGTACATAATAATAATTACTAATCGAAATTATTTTAAAAATCTGAATTGAATATTGCGTACAGTGTAACAATAAAATGGAGGAAATCATACTCGGTGAATAGCTCACTATATATTCTGTTTCTTCTCCTTCTTTTTATTATTATTATTATTGCAGACCCCTCTTTTGCGGCTCCTCGACAAAACGTACTAGTTTATAAAAAAAAAAAAAAAAATGTTTTTAATAAAATGTACTTTTCAAAAAGCACAAGTAATAAAATATCTATATAAACTGTAACTTACCAAAGTACTGTAGTTAAGCACGGAAAGAATTCTAAAACGGAGTCGGATTCCTTGAAAGTTAATTTAGTTGTTCTACCCGAATCGGGTTTCCAAGAATTTGTCTTAAGACTTAACGCATTTTAAAGAATTATGTTACTTTGTCCACTATTTTTGTTATTGCTTCTTTTTCGCTCCTTTTCAAAACCTAAAAATTCGTTTTAAATATTTCAAGATATTTAAAGTCTTCGATGTCTGCATTTTTCGCCCAGTGTGCATAATATATTTGATAAAATGCCATTACGGTATTTAATAAAATTATTACGGTTTCAATAGAATGTAATATAATACTGTGAACATTATATATTATAATTTGTAACAAATACAAACAGAATTCAATATATTGGTTTTTGTTCAATTTGATTATATTGTCTAGACGTCTTCGATTCAGTCTTTTTAGCAATTTAAAATCATATTATCTTAGTACGTTTATATATTAGGCCAACAATAATTAATATTGGTACCTAATGAATGGCAATAAATTAAATTAAGTATTGTTATAGAACTGGGTATTTTGATAGATGACGAGTATTTTAATTTCACAATATTCTGGTCGAAGTGATAATACCGTTTCTGTCGACGGTAATTTATTCGTTTAAACACGATAACAGGAACCTTCTCGTTTTTTAGGTATCTAATTTTATGATATTATCCATGGAAAAAACCATTTTTGTACTTTTTTAAATTTTTAAAATAAGTAGATAGTTTGTTCTCGACAAAAAAAAGGCGATTGTGAACATTCGATTCAAAATATTATTAATACTAAAAATTACCAAGGAACATGATCAACCAGTGCTAGGTCAACCAACTGAAGCTCAATTTTAATTACTATCCATCAAAATCTAAGTCAAAGTGTTCGAGTTGCTAATATCAAAGTATATACTGTTATGATTTGTAGCAACGGGTATAATGTTATGTGAGGTGGTCGATGATATGTATTCATAATAACACTCTATGGGTGGTTTTGATGAATTGTCGTCTTTATTGATATAACTATATTGCTGCACACAGTATACCTACGAAAATGGTATTTTATACGTACAATTATTATTTTTGTTCATGTTAAGAGTATAGGTTGATTTTCGTTTAAAGTATGCAGTCGATTCGGTGGTATTTGCAGATTATTGAGATTTTTAGAGATATTCAAGGTTGACTGCTTTTTTTTCGGTTTCAAGGTTATTGAAATTAGGTTTGAGGCAAGCATACATTTAATGAGAAACCTGCTGTTCGGCCCAATGACATTTGTTAACTTTTAATTAATTCATAAAACACGATAACTATGCGATATGATTAACTGGCAGGTAAGACGACTGTTAACGACGAGAAGAATGTCGCGACTGGGGCCAAGTCATTAAAAGTTCAAAAGTCGTAAAATGCTGAAGCTTTCTTGGACCACGCAATGGTTGTGGAATTTAAAAACATGTACTCGTTGCCGTCTTTCAGAGAAAGTGCAGTGCACTGTTGTGCAATGGAGCAGAGGTAAAGAACCTAACATTATCTTATTAAGAAATTATAAATTAGAGGGCTCTGCCTTTGAGAAATGCCTATTCAAAAAAGTTATGGTTATGAAAAATGAGTGCAATTCGTTACGTTGTAAGGGGCACTGGTAGGTATTATGTATATTATTATTATTATTATTACGATTTGTATGAGTTTGAAAGCAATAATTATTACACTTGATAGTAAGTTTAGTATGGATTGTTAAATAAATAAATTCTCTACAGGTAACTAGCTTCCTTCTCGCCTCCATGTCATTGTTAACCTCCCATAAAATGTATTTATTTTACATTAATTAAAGATAAATACTATCAATACACATTTTTGAAAAAATAATAATGATCATCTTTGTTTTATACCAAGAAACATTTTTCAACAAACAGTTGTTAATGGTATAGGTCAGACTATAGGTGGATTATGCCTTCATTTAATATTACATCATTTGAGAAACTTGATAACACAAGAAAAAAAGGAAAAATCTATCTAAATTGACAAGTTCTTATATCAAAGCAAAATGACGTAAAACCAGACATGTTTTCTGTGAATTTCAAGACCTAATGACAAAAATAAACATAGGTAATGAAAGAACTATTATAATATGTAGTGAGTAAATATTATGACCTATGGGGGATTGAATTTCAAGCATTTGGATATTTGGCTTTTGTTGGTCTCGTCCTGCGGTGAAACAATTTTATAAATATTATTCACTGTAATAATGCGTCATAAAAAATATCTACCCATAATAAAAATTAAATTAAAAAAAGGACAACAGTTCATTTGGAGGCCATACAAATATTAAAATGAAGGAGTTTATACAATATATAATATAATGTAAATATAGATTGCAAGGATAATTGCCCAGAATTTTTTTGGGTACATATTCAAAGCCAGTTATATAAGGACTATAATGGTGTCTTGTGAAAAACTGCTATGAAATATGAATTGAAAGAGGTGCTGCAGGGTTTGATAAAAAGACATAATATTATTGTACGTTGTTAGAGACTTTTGAAAGCAAATTGTCAATTCAAAACATCTTAAACCTAAGACGATTTATATTATGTTTTCAATACGAAATAGGTAGATGGTTAAAAAAAAGTCATAATATATAATTACATACGAACATTTTAAATCATTAGGATTAAATTAAAAATAGCTATTATGCATAGATTTCCTCATAATGCATATAGTTTGCATTTCAAGTACTATAAAAAAATATGCTAAATTTTGTATGAATAATAATTCGTATCAAAAAAATATTGTTATATGACAGCGATAATAATATTATTTTCGAACTATTATTAGCTAAGTATAAACATTTAAGCAAACAAAAATTTAATAGTACAGATAGTTTTTTACATCACTTTTGTAAAATATCTATACTAATTAATGCCAGTTAATGATTACGTATTATTTGTATTTGGTTGAAGTGAGCTCCAATTGGATTGGTTTTGATTTTTAACAAACAATGTTAATTTACTAGGCATATTTTAAATTATATTCAATTGAGGGAATTAATATTATTTACTGTAAAATTATGTTTTTTGCTTTTATGGACCAATAAAAAGTTTTTATGCTATACCTAAACTAATTCAAATTTGTAGTTGAACATAGATTTTCACAATAAATGTATCATATTTTAAAATTAACGTAAGGCATAAGCCATTTACATCGATAATGTAAATAGTTCTCATCAGTAATTCTGTTTTAATGACTACGGACGTCTTGATCATTATTGGATAAATTAAACATAGTTTTTTTTTAAATATTTTAAGTTATTATATTTACACACAAATAATAAATTGTTTAATTTTTCATTGAATAATAATAGGTCTATTTAATTGTTCAAGTTTTATTTTATATAAGTAGACAATTGTCAATATTATATTTTATTTCCTGTTATTATTGTTGATTTGAGTATACAAAAATGTAATGTAATAAATTATTACTAATTATCAAAAACTACCTAATTACTAATTGGTATGTTGCTTATTTTCGTAGCTTGAGACGAGTGTAGTACCTAGGTAGTCTACGCTACCCAGTACCCACAACCCACTGCCGAGACTCTTCGAATTATAAATATTATAATTTTTGTTATATTTTATTTTATTTTATAAATATAATTTTTTATAATAAGTTACTCTTTTATAAAACCATTTTCAATTGTTGTACTATTCTTCTTAAAAATCAATAATTCTTATTAATAAAAATAAATATTTAATAGTTAGGTACCGGAGATATACATTACAAATTAGTTTTATTCCAATTTAATTTTTTTAATTTCGATTGAACATTTGCACAACATTCTTTAAGAAAATAGTAATAAAGTAAGGATAATCAACAACGAAATAATTATTTAAAGTAACTCCTATTGTTACACCTTCTTAAATATTAATGTTTGCACTTATTTTACATACAATTCATTCTTCAGTTGTGTTGTGTGTATGAAAAAAAAAAATAATTTTTACAATATTATGTTGTAGAAAACTAAATTCACATATATTATAACATTACAAAGGTAGTTTTTAATTATTTAGTCATTGTTATTTATGAACGATAAAATAAAGTGATATGTAATGTAAATATATGCATGAATCCATATAATATGTAAAATATAATTTTGAATATCTGAAAACAGTCAAAATAATATGGGAAAAAACATAGAAAACCGAAAAAAAGTGGTTTATTTTTAGTATAGACAAATTATCGTGACTTTTGAGTTTTGATATTAAAAATGTCATTAAATGAAATATTATAGCAATTTTAATCGGAAAAGAAAAAAACGGAATTAGAGAATAGAGCTATTTTATAATATAAGGTTTATGAAATCGAGTTATTATATATTAATATAAAATATAATATGAGACGTCATGTTATAGTGGTAATTTGACCGCACAGAAAAGGCAATGAAAATTGCAGTGGCGCCGTGTGGTCAACTCGTTAGTCGAAGTTTGATACAAAACAACTGTTTGTTTAATCATTAATACATTTATTTATGCTAAATATTACATGTTCTTACAAACATGTTTTAAATAACAAAGTTATAATATTTCAAAAAATATGGCGATGTTATGAATAGGTAGGAAGTAATAAAATAGATTCAATACCATCAATTATATAATAATCAGTTTTTAGTTGTCATTAGAGGTATTATTTCAGATTTCCCATGTCTTAAGAGATTATTTTTAGGATTTGGATCTGGAAATTTTTGAAGAAATATGTATCGTTCACCTACGTTCATAATAGTACACTATGTAAATTAGAGGAATAATAAAAAGAAAATAAATAAATGAAGACACGAAAGAAGAGGGAATCCATTATGTAACACAGCTAAAAATTAAAATTAATTTTTTTTTTTAATTGATTTTTAGTTCTACTATTTTTGTTAAGACGTTTGGCCAATTTCATTTTAAACCTGATAGCGGGATTTTCGGGAATAGTTGGATACTGTGTTTAGTTGATAAGAGGATTTTAGTGATTATAGTTAGTTTGTTGTGAAATTAATTATAATATTGGTAGGCTAGTTTTTTGAGAACTGAACACTATGATTGGCATTCAGTAATTAGTCGTAAGCTAATAGTCTGAAATATTTTCAGTTAGCGAATGTTGGACGATTCTTCCTGGCCCGATATTTGGATGGCGTATGACCGAATAGGAGTTAAAATAGTTTTATAGAAGACATCTTTTTTTGAATACAATTTAAACTGAAGGATTTGTCGTAGATAGTGAAGGCGTGGGGTTACATTGTTATTTTTTATTTATTGTATGATATTATAGGGTGAGTCTTTTGTCTATAGTTTTTATTCCATCGTCGTTATCAAGTTATTCAAAACTCGATGAATGTGTTGTCGGCTATTTGAAAATGAAATATGTTGTTTCTAGTGATTTCGGAATAACTCCAAAGTTGGTACAAAGTATATAAATATTATATGATAGATAAATTAAAACTAAATTAATGTTTGTTCATTGATTTTAATAACTGTAAGGTACCAGTGTACTCTATAAGTCAGAATGTAGATGTGCTGTATGTATCTTTAAAAATACAAACAAATCTTTATTACTATGTTATCGGACTACGTTTGGATACTTACTATAAAAGTACCCACAATTATTGGCATTTTTTCATTTCTTTATTAAAACTACACACTTAATAAAACTCAACCCATAGTGAAATATGAAAATAAAAGATTTAATCTTCATCGAATATGATTAAAACTTGTACACTAAATCAACTAACTCTCAATAAAAAAATATTCCGTTCGTTTTATTTAAATGAACCTCAAAATCTACAAATACTTACCTTTGAGCTTTGTTTAAATGACAGAACAAATTCTAAAAATTCCAGTGCAATAACCTATTCAAATAAATTAGATTACAAATCATATACCTTACTGTCAGCGGCAATCGTGAATCAGAAACTAAAAATTTCTAGTCATCTGACATAATATTTGTAAGACACGTTCGTAATTCTTTAACCTTAAATTGTTTCATTACCATTTTTTTCAGTTATATTAGTATTTTAATTAAAATGAATTTTTAAAACATTCATCGCTCCGCTCAGAATCTAAAATAATGTAGGTGCTATAGGTATTTATTTAAATTTCCTATATTTTGAGTATAATTCTTAAAAAAAAATAGTGGATAGATTATTATTAATAATGTGTTAATACTTTACTACATCCAAATATGTGACTATCAAAATAATATGCATAAAATGATGTGTCAAAGATATTTTATTTGAAACATGAAAATTTAGACTTTTTTTATTTGTATTTAAACTCGATTTAAAAACCAATTTTTGATAAACCGTGGTATAAATAAATATATTTATTTTTATAAATAACAAATTCGTTTTACGTTTCCATAGATATCTTATTCAAAGTTAATATAATGTAAAAATATAGCATTTAGTTTAAACTTTAAAGTGATTCAGAACGATGAATAATATTCAAGATAGTAAGAAGAAAGTACTCACCAACAGTGAAAACGGTGACAAGAGGAATCATATACATTTTTAATTCATATAATGAACGTTTTTTTAAATGATGTTTTCATTATTTTTATATTTGGTTTGTGTAGAACAGCTGACGAATGGATCGATATGTGCCAGTCCAAAGAAATGTATTATACATTTTAAGCCTGGTCATACATATATACAAACAATAAAATTGTTGAACATGACTGATTTTCCACAAATCATTAAAATAAAACCTTTGGAATGTAAAATATTTAAATTTCCCTATCTGACCACCGTGAGTTGTGTTCAAAATTGTTAAAAACATATCCTCATCGTAGATAATTTTGTATTGCAATAAATAGATATTTTAATGTGAGATTTTTTGATATATACTGCAAAATAACTGAATAGATTAAATCATATAGATTTTAAGCAATAGATTAACCATAATATTTTGTTTAATATTATCAAATATAATGTTTTGGTCATTATAGTATAACATTTAATTTAATATATTACAAAATACAAATTATTAATTTTTAAGGTGTCTATTCTTCCCAATACATCTTGGAATTTGCAGTTTACTTTCATGACTTATTTAAACCAAAAGTTCAAAAGTTATTTACATTTGAAAAATCCTACAGGTCAAGGAGATTTGGCTATCGAACTAAGGGCTATTCCAAAAATGGACTCCTGTTTACCCAAGACCATTGATTTTGGAAACGTAAATATAGGAATGAGGTGAGTATAGTTAAATGTTCATATAGAATCTACAAAATGTTATTTTGTAGCGTTACAAGGAAGTTGAGTCTGGCTCCTAAATCAAAACCTTATCAGTTTCGCATATTTATCCCTCACGGTTTAAAGGGCTTATGTGTAAAGCCAACTTGTGGTTCGTTTCAAATAGTCGTACACGGGATTGTTTGAATAAAAATTGATTTTTTTCAGGTGAAGTATTTTGTGATTATCCAACAAACGTCACAGTCGTTTACACGCCTCAATCGTATATTACTTTGTGTATTGATTTAGTACTGTACCTTACGGGATTTAATCAAAAACCACAAGTTATTACTTTGACGGCAGTTACAAAACCTAAGCCTTTCTGGTAATTCATTCGAATAATAAGCTTAGGTAAAAAGATTGATTATATTTTTGGAGAATACAAATGCAATATTAATTTGAACACTTGCAACGAGTTTTGTGTTGAGATCAAAATATATTTAGTTTGATCAAAACGCACTTGAAATATTTAAAAAAGATAAATTATCGTTGATCGGGGTGGTTATAAACATATAGGTAGGTAACCAATTTATTAGGTATAAATACGCAAGTTGGAAAATGCGTGCGTATAAAACGGGACACCTTATGCTCATTATTTCTTTAATAAGAATATAATATCGGGAGGTTACTTTTGTTTATTACCATTATATAGATGCAATACATTTTTATAGCACCACAAGTATAAAAACGGACGTAACGATGCCAAAAAAAAACTATTTACATTTGTTTCATAAAGCACGTTCAGATAAGGCAGAAAAGGATATCACGGTTTTTGACCGACTAACACTTAACAAAATGTTGAGGGATAAGCCCCCCGTTTTAGCTGATGAATCTTACAAATGGCTTAGTTAGTATCAATGACATATTGAAATTATAATGTTATAATATTAAAATTATATAGTCATAACGTAAGGTGATCTATTCTATAAACTATAGCGAAAAGTGAAATGTAAATATTATGATTATTATGAGTATTTAACCAATAGTAACTAAGTATTGTTTGTGAGATTTTACTTTATCATATTGGTTCTGATTACTCATTAGAGCCATAGTTTTTAAAACACTATTTTTTCAATTATAAAAAATACTTAGGTACTTAAAATTAACATAATAATAAATTGTTTAATTAATGGTAAACCATGATTTAAAATATCTAATATTATTATAGATCATATAATTATTATAATCTAACTCAAGTTATTGAAATATTTGTTACAATTCCTAGATCCTCTTGGTGAGTATGACAAAGTGTATCGAGACGCTTACATACAGGACTACAACGATTTCATGGTAAATGTAAAACGTTTCGGCGACAAACATAAGAAAGATTGTCTCGAGATATCTCGAAATGAACTAAACAGCAACGGTGAACAGCAAAAATCTGTTTACGACAAGCGAATAACCGAATGGAACACCTACAAGGTAAGACGTCCAAATGATTGTAATTCACTTATAAAATAAATAAATATAAATCATAGGAAAAATTGTATTCCTACGAAGTTATATCACTTGATGACCAACATGTACCAATGGGACTTCGTGAAAGAAGCATTCGAACAAATTATATTGTAAGTCGTAAAAACATTACCATATTTCTTCACTAGATGTATCAGCAATTTTTTTTTAGGACACAAGCGAATTCGATTTTGATCCAATTCCCGATGATAACTGGTGTATACGTTTTGAAATATACAACAAATTCATTAACGGTGTCAAAAAAGTTATACTTAAAAATCGTTTGGAAAAGAGACTAAATCTTTTCAAAGCATTAATAGCTAATAATATAATAAATATGTTGTAACTCAATTATACCACAATTATATAAACATTCGATTATTATTATATTTGGTATTTTTTTTATGTTGAAGAGTTACAAGTAACTTTTAAAATTACGGACAGTTTAATGTTTTAGGAATTAAAATTGTTAATGCCTATATAAATTTACTAATATTTTTCAATACATTTAACAGGGTTAAATATTAAAATATTATTATATTATTGAATTGATTAATCATCTCTTAATTATCAGCTTATTGGTGTCCTCGTAATACTCAGATATATATTGTATATGTTATATACATATTGTTTGTACATTGTTATCATGTTCCTATTATTGTCCATAATTTTCTATGTGATTTTGAAAAGCTTAATACATTGTGTCTACGCGATTCTAAGATGTTACTTATGTATTATAATCTAAGTTAGTTAATTAGTCATAAATGTAGTTATCACCATGTGGATATCACGTAGGCGCTAATGAGGGTATAGTGACACCATATAAGAAAAGACAAGGCGGTCGCGAGAATGCGTTTTGCGATGTTCGTTGAGCGAAAACGTAATAACTGTAAAATACATTAAGTACCTCTCCAAGACGGATATAACTAGTTATATTCAGTAGAATATAATTGTTTTAAAGTATGCTTTATCAAAAAAAAAAAAAAAATGTTACATTTAGATATGGAAAGAAAACTAAGGAACATATAATGACACAATCAAATAATAAGTGCACTGTCAAATAAAACGAGTCATGCAGTATAAATATTATATTGTAATATAAAAAAATGTTTCATTATTACAAATATAATTCTTAAAATTTTATTGAATTAATTTCTGTCAATTTCTGTCAAAGTTTTATAGTAGTTCCGAAACTACTCTGTTTAAGTGAGTTTAATAATACACAGTAATTGAAGTAAGTTTATAACACCGACATGTGCTCGCAGTTAACATTTAATGGACATTTTATAATTTTGTTTCATGTATGTATCATGTATGTGTACACGTTAATTACCTTAGCGTAAACATACATGACAAAAGGTAATTTACTACGACATAATATACGTTTTAGCATATTGTATTTCAAGAAACTGTATTTTTAAGCGCAAGTAAGTCACGAAGCTACACAGACGTATTTCAAGTATAATATGATCCAGTAAAAATAAACGTAAATAAAGGAAATAACAAATGTACCTGTGCATTTTTAAAAAGTCGAGTAAAAAATATAAATAGGCATCGCTCTATATTATTTATTCACTTACAATTACTTAAAAGTCAAAACTATATTGTACGACTCGTGAATCAAAATTACTGATACCTATGAATAATTAATTTATACAGGCGTGTCTTGAGACCACTGTTGTTGGGGAGCAGGGTGATTGCATTATGTTATAAAAGCAATAAATAATTAAAAATAATTTTTCATGAATCAAAAATAATTTTAATTGGAAAACACAATTTTTATAATACCACAAGGGGTGGGCGATCGCTTTCGTCACATTTAGAATGACATTCATGAATTAAGGAGTAAATGATGAAATATGAAGTACTGTTAACTGTCTAACACACTTCAATGCATGCACTTAAATCGTAATAATATTAAAACATTTAACTAGAAAATATCTCTTGATAATGAATACCGACTCCCGTCAAAGATGATTTCATCGGTTTTATTTTTAAGACATTCCTGTCTTATTTTTCAATTGACGTATAATATTTCTGGCCTACTTTTATGGGCAACGAGTAAATATTATTATATATTTTTTTATAATACCAACAATGGTATTTAATAACCATGGAAATTAAATTCCATATTGTATATCGACGGATACAATGGTAAAATTTCTTTAAAGGTAAATATTTTACAATACATTATGTGTACATTTTACCTAGTATTAAAGTACAGGAATTTCAAATAAAATAATTTCAATAACGATCAGAAATTACTTAAATTCATTTGAACTGAATATTAATATTAACTAATATAGTAATATAATTAGATACGACTATGATTATTTTTATACGGCTGTACAAAATTGAATGCATTTATTATTAAAATGCTTTTTAATTAAACTAAAAAAATGTAAAAACTTAAAAACTTATTACATGTAAAATATTTTAAATTAAAGATATCATTAGTTTAGTGTGAAGTGCGTACAAGTATGTAAAATATAATATATAATACAAAAATAAAACAATAATTCACAAAATGTGTATAAAGAGTTTTAATAGGCAGACGTAAATTATTGAAAATATCGAAAAAACTAAAAAGAGTAATACTAATAAAGTTTAATAATGATTTAAAATCTCCAAAAACAGACCAGAAAATCAGAAAAAAAAGTTTCAAAACTGAATTCATTAGAATATTCTTCAAACTTTGTGTTAAAAAAAGCTACATATGCTTTATAAGTCAAATTTGCATTTTTTGTTTACAAACAATATAGTAGGTACCCTATATAACTTTGCTGGTTGAAGATTAACCAACGACTAACCAAACCTACAATCAAAGACATAAAACAAATACATTTTATAGAGATACAGTATTTGTTTCAAAATAATTGATTGTGCTTAATCTACTGTATTGATTTGAGACCATAGATAGCTTTTTTTGAGATGCGGGTGTTTTATTTATTTTATATGTATTGATAGGTTATTACTTATTAGGATGCTGGAATTTTATATTTTACAATTAATAATGAATTGTAATATTTTTGAAAAATAACATATATTAATTAAGGTAGTATTGTCGATGCACCATATCTATCCATAATATATCGAGTGATCAATGAGGCCAGAAGGTACATAAATAAATAATAAGTAATATTACGTGTTCGTATCATTAAAATTAATTTAGTATAATATTTTACTTGTGATTATTATTGATCACACTATTTAAAAACGTTGAAAATGTTTACATGCCAAGTCATACCTATTTATGGTGTAAATATTTTTTTAAATTTAATTTCATAAATGATACTTAAAATTGAACCACACGCAATTTACTTGAGCATCGAAAACTCGAATCAACTAGTGTGGTCAAACCTATTACCTGTGGTTACATAAAAGTATTATTATCACGTACGACCACTTAGTTGATTTTTTTTTCGTCAGACCAACGCAATTGGCCCGTCAAAACTTTGAACGACAAACCAAGACCATTATTATTGTTATTGTGAACGATTTTGCGCCGATTAGTTTATCCGGACGAGGGCTGCAAAAGAACCGCTTGTTCTGTC
>PVMI01030672.1:1122-15214 GCA_008528875.1 Aulacorthum solani
ACGTTTTCTAGATACATGTTAGACTGAGCACTTGACATAAGCACAGGTGATGGGAGAAGTATCATCTAGAGTGATTTAGAATTAATATTAGTGTATAGCTACCATGATGTTTTGCCTAATTTCTAAACACACAATCATTTCTAAATCAAGGCTGATGAAACTGTTAGGTATAGGATGAATGAAAAATAAATAAATTAGAAATACAGAGGAATTCATTTTAACTGACAAATTGCATTAGATGGATAACTACAAAAGCATAGATGTATTACAATTGAGTTACTTTATGAAACACATTTTTATCATATTGATTTAATTATAATTTTGGAGGTCAACAAATAGAACACTAAACTAATGAATAAACTATTTAAACACAATGTTTATTTAACCAAAAGAATTGTTTTATATAAATATCAAAAAATCAATGGATGTATGTAACATTATTTCAGCATTTTATTGTAATATATCAGTAAATCAATTTGAGTTCAAGTTATTTATAAAACAATGTTTCAGCTTAAAACCATTTTTAAATTTATTCATATATTATAAAGTGTATTGACAAAAAAATTAATCAAGTTAAATGGCGTCATAGTATTTGGTAAAAAAAAATACTAATACAAAGATGAAATATTGAATATAATATAGATGCACACTCGAAGAGAACAATCAACATTATTACAATAGTTGAAAAAATCACTACTTGAAAAAAAAAATAATAACAAAATAGTAAAATACTTAAAATATTTTGTGGGAAAAAAAAAATATTTTTCCTCACATATTAATATATATTATACTAAAACTTAAGCATAATGATTATTAATGTGTACATCCTGTTTTTTTTTTTTTAAAAAAGATTTTGATTATCACAAATATTATTTAACAAATGATGAACTTGTTAAGTGATTTTGACAATTAATAAGAAAAGTTAAAATAAGTACTCAGTTTATATTATAAGTCATTAAGAAATTAAAACTATAAGTCAAAATATATATATACCTAAGAAGATGAGATTGAATTTATTTAGGTACATTATTCATATTTGCTCATATTTCCAATTACTCCTCTCACTGTCTTTTCTACCACTGCAGCTACTAAATTTGGATCAAACTGGCCACCTACATCTTTAGATTGGGATACAGACGATGAATCAGAATATTCATTTTTTCTCCATACCTGCCCAGAATTGTAAGACCTTCCACCATCATATGGTTTTCTATCATAGCGACTATTTCTATAACGATCTGAATAACTACTGCCACGGTCATAATCGTCCCAACCACCATTATCATAGTAATGATCACGACTATTGTAGGAATCTCGACTTCCTCTCATACGACTACCATAAGGGTTTCCACCACTTCCACCACCACCGCCGCCGCCGCCACCACTGCGTCCACCGCCACCACCACGTGATCTTTGGTCCTTATCTTTAGGCATTGCAACAGATACACTGAGGCGAATATCTTTGATGGTATGATCCTGGTCAAGAGCAGTGAGTGCAGCATCTGGTTTGGTAAATGATACAAAGGCAATGCCTTTAAAAGGACGAGGAACAAAGACTTCAACAATATCTCCAAATTTTTTAAAATAGTCTTCAAGATCTTCTTGAGTTATACTTTCAGTCAGTTGACCAACAAATATTTTCTTCGGAGCTTCATTTATAAATGCATCCTAAAATCAATTTGATTATGTTAACAGAGTAAAAAAACATAAATAACTATACTTTCAAACAGAAAATACATTTGAAAAAATAGATAAATGAATACCCACTAGGTAGGATAAAAATATTCATAACATACATCATAAAATACAATAAATTAAAATGATATAAGTAGGTACTCATACATTTTAATTTCAGTCATAACCACAGTACAAAAGTTGTTATTATGTTTGATCAATTGTATTGATATGGAATATTTTATTAATTATTATTATTATTACTACAATTATTACAATTAAACAGCAATTATTTGTTCATAAAAAAAAAATAAGTTTAAATTCAATTCAACTGGCTTAAATTGTTATAGTTGAATTTCAAATTTGTAAAATTATTTGAAATAACTTATACTATTTTCTTGAATTGGAATTGGTTATGGTTGAATTTTTAAAACAACCATTTAAAAACTAAAATGTATATACTTTATATTTACAGTAGAATATCAAATATTCTGACAAACTAGTCATAAGTGATAAGTGAGTGTAAAATAACATTTATTTGAATAACTGATCAATAAATAGTTAGAAGTTTGTAAAGAGATTAAAATTTTTGTAAATTGTAAAATGCTCACAATATGCTTGAAAATTAAAATACCAAAAACAACCTACTTGAGGCCTCAGATATTCATAATTATAAATTTGATAATGTTCACTATAATATAAAAAATAACAAGAGTAAAATGGATTATTTTGAATTTAAAATTTGGCATATAATACATTAGTAAGATGGATACAATACAAGCAATTATAAAATCTGCTTAGTAGAAAATAAAGTGTGAAATATACAAATATAAAGTATATACATAAATTAAATGACAATTATTTTATAATTGATATTAGATATACATTTTTTGATTACGAACAAACTTTGTCATGTTCCTTTAACTACTAAATTGTATAGTGAAGCAATGAACACATTATAGATAATTTCAACAATTTTACAGCAAAAATATTTATGGTTAATAAATTCTTTAATGCATAAATTTTGAATTAAATAGCTTCTTATTAATAACAAGAAGATAGTTTCAATAGATGCACAAAAATGATTCAAACTTTTAGCTTTTATCTTAATTTTTTTAATTAAAGTTATTAAGTAAAATACAATTTTAAAAAGGTACATCCCAATGTTTGTTTTATTTTAAGTTTCTATAATATTATTATCTATATAATAAACTTGTGAAAGAATTTTCTGCCATGTCAATAAAAAATTAGAAGATATATTTATATTGAAAATTGAATTATTTTTAAAAAATATAACTTTATCTGCTTAAAATACCTACAAAGCTATTGGAATGTTTATTTTCAATATAAGGATAGAAATTTTTTTTATACTGTACAAGTACATAATTTGACTAAAAATTCACAAACAACAAAGAGTATTATTAAAATGTATTGGTAACTACTGGTTTTGACTTCTGCTATCTTTAGGTTAGATAAATATTAAAAATAAAATTAAACATATACCTATTAAGTTAATCATATTTAATACTAAAATTAATTCATTGGGTCTATGTAATGGATACATAATGGAGGAATGTTTAGCCTTACTCCTACTAATTTTTACCTTGTGTATCTTACAAATATTATATAAATTCAAATAGTTTAATTTAAGTTATAAAATATTTAAAATTGCATGTACATAACATAATCATTAATATCAATAAAATTAATTTAGCAGAATATTATAACTACCTTAATGTTTGGGATTTTAATCTCACATCGCCTTCCATTTATCACATGAGAATCTAACATTGACCGCACTTGAGATTCTTGTTCCTTAAATCGTATAAATCCAAAACCTCTTGATCTACCATCAGTTGTCTTTTTAATCTAAATTAAAAATGCAATTAAAATTATGAATATAACTTGATACAATACAATATTGATAAACTGGAAGATTAAATTCAAACACTAAAAGTATATTTTCACAAACCAAATATAAAGAACTAACTTTATATCACATTCATACATTTCCTAATTTACAAACCCTTTTTTCTTTGTTATTTTTATTTAACTAACTTGTGCCATGCGCAGTTCACCGTATTTACTAAAGTAACTTTCTAAGTCCTCATCAGTCGTTTTCCATGGTAAACCGAGCACAAGTAAATCACGATTCTTCCAAGCTGTTGATGTTGCCTCAGACTTGGGATCCTTGGATGCTCGCTCAACATCACTTTCAAATTCTTCGTTCAATTTCCTTTTCTGTCCATTATCTGAACACACATATCATTATCATTCCTCAACATTATAAAATGGTTACATATAATTTCACATTGATTCCTTAAATACATCAAACTTATTTAAGAAATATTATGTAAATAATTTAAATAGGTACCTAGATAATATTTAATTATATATGTTTAGATGAGCATTTAGACTTGTCCAACAAGGTTTTCATTCTTACATATAAGTCAAACACTTAGATTTCATTAGAATTCAAAATGAAAACAATAAATTCTATGAAACTGTATCAGTACAATTTTATAGAAATATAAATGAGAATGACTACCTAATTCCAACACTTGTTGAGTTTTCAACACATAACTTCACCATAATAATATGGAATCAACCATTAATAGAAATCATTTAAACTATGAAAAGATATTACTGTCTGTTTGTTAGACGATCCCAATTGACTGAAACCTTTTTCCCATATTCTCATACATAGGTATTGTCTCAAATTAAATTTATCAATTATACAAACATACCTATAATATCAGGTATTTTATACAACATAGGTACACACAGTTTTAATAATCAAACCAACATACCCTTGTTGAACGAGCAAAAGTATACAATTTCGCCCCACCCTTCGTCAGTAGGTGGATGTAGCTTATCATCGGCAAGCCGTAGAGCTCGGGTTCGGCCATTATCCGGAGCTACATACTTTAAGCCGCAAGCATCCGGATATTGTGCACGAAGCGTGGACAACAAGAGGGTACCATCTTTTTCCAACGGCAAGTCCACCACCTCTTTATCACCGTCATTTGTTTCAGAAACTTGGACGAACGACATGGCGTTGACCAAACGGAAAATTCCCCAGTGACTTCTGAAAGATAGTTATAGACCGTCTTACTGATTGTATCGAGTCGTGTAAGGGCGCTGGACAACGTACAAATAAAATAAGTAGACAGCCGAACGCAGAACAGTACGTAATAACTCCTAGAGTACTGGCCACTGAAGTAAAAACACGTAAACGAAACAACGTAAGATTAAGACACTGATGTGCACAATACGCAGTGCGTTTTCGGGCGCAGACCAAACACTAGTAAAGTAGTAGTAAATAGCAGGCAGCAGAATAAGTTGCACACTACACCACTGCGGAGTACAGAGTACACTCGGTACGATATTACGGATATACCTAAATCTCAAATCGTGATGCGTGCTACAAAGTACCTACCTGGAGATCGTACCACAACAACTACGTCGTACGGACGATGCACAGTGCAGAATATTATTAATGCAAACACGAATCAAGCGTCATTGGAAAGTGGAGACACTGCAACCATTGTTACCAACCGAATGTAATTAATATAGTCACGTTTTGCCCGGTTGATATTATTAACCATTTTTTTTTTTTAATTTTCAAAATGCTCATAAACCAACAACTTGCTCTAAAATTAAAATATCAAAAATGGCCAACTTGGGGCCCTGGATAATTTTATTACACTTTTAATTAATAATAGGTAAATTCACTATAATATTCGAAATAATTGAGTAAAATTAATTATTCTGAAAATCTTAACCCACAATTTAATAATTTTTGGGCATATATAGGACCACAATGCCCGACTCTAGATCAATTTTATCGTACAATAATTATTCATCCATAATTAATAAGTAAATAGTTCTGATATTTTTTAATATTTCGAACACACCTTCAATATCATCAATACACGATCAACAGAATTAGGTATATTGAGTATATGGATACAATAATTTGATCTTGACATTGAGTTTATGGGCTCTTTAAGATGGAGAGAACACGAGTATACGAGACGACTATGAGTGGCAGAGACTACTCAGAGTGTATGATGTCTATTATTATGAATATTCATCGTTAAACATGTATTAAGTAGGTAATCAATAATGTCTAAAAAAATCTGTAAAAATGGTTAAGTAGGTATACAGAGAAGCGTGGATTAAGAAATTTTGAGATAGAGGCCCAGGGGGCGAAGTTTTAAATGAGACTCCTAAAAATGTATGTCCCTATTTTATACATTAATTTTAATAAAAATATTTGTAGTACATATCAATAAATAATTAAAAATGTATAACTTTGTTCAGAAATTATAATTTAGAAGCTTTTTTTCCTAGCTTTTCTTAGTATCATAAACTCAATCAAATTGTTTTGGTTTAATGTTAAGCTGTATTTGTTCTTGACTCTATTGAGTTTTGAAAAAGCTCTTTCGGCTAAACAGTTTGAACTTGGTAGAGTTAAAATTTTTTTTTTGTTTGACTTCATTGATTGAAGGTCTGTATATTATCAAGTACTAGTACTAGTCTATATCATTTAATCTATTTTATAGGTATGTCGTAGGTACTATGTATAGTTAAAATGTATAGATAAGTTTATAACTATATTAAATTGTGACAAATGTTGTCAGCAATATAATTATCGATTTTTTGTTTTAGGTGATTTATGCTTATAACAAAATAAGTAATGGAAAAATCTAATGTCCCTAAATAAATTTCAACTATCAAGGCCCCCCCCCCCGGGATTAAGCTCCCGTCTGGACCTCCCGTATCCGGACTTGGGTATAGACGTATAGCCGTAGTATAGACTATATAAGGTATGTATCGAACTTTTTAGTCTTTAAAGTAGTTTGAAAAATGTATAAAAATATAAAATATTATTTATCTATATTTAATACTAGGTATTTAGGCATAGGTATATGAAATAATATATATGACTCACGCGGTTAGACTTTTTAAATATTCTATGACTATAGTCAGGCATATTTAAATTTCAAAAAACATGGTCTGGCTATTTTTTTTAACTTCATGCTGCATTAATTGTTTAATCTCGAAAATAAGATATACAATTATATATCTAAGTATTTAGTGAACGATAGTTAATGGTGTTCTCGAAATAAAACCTACCAATAAAATACAATCGCAATCACGTACGGTTTAACTCGCATAGATTGGAAAAATGTTGGTCAATTAATATATAAATAATATAATGTAATTCGAAACGCGCAGTATAATATGTAAATTCGAGAATAATCCGTGTGGAATGGCAGTAACTCTCTTGTAAAAATAGGAGAAATTAAAAAAGAATAACGGTAATTTTGAGCAAATTGTATTAAATTTTGGATTATAAAAATGTATTACTACGTTTAAGTTCCACGTGATTTCGTAAAATTGTTTTGAATACTTAGATGTGGTTAGGTTAGTAGTGTCATATGTATGAAATCTGCTCATGCAATTCTGTAAAATTGTAGATGGACTGTTATAAAATAGGTACAATAAATACAACTTACAAGTAGATATCTTAAATTGTTATTTTTCTTAACAATTATAAGAATATAATAATTATTGTTTTATTATACGAAAATGAGAATAATATACAATATAATTACATATATCTAATTATAACTTATGTAGATATGTAATTGTATTTGACTTCACATCGCAAGTATTCATACATCTATGCTACCAAGTACCTACTTATACCAAATGAAAATGCACCAATATCAGATGTGGAGTCATCTCGACATCCAATTATAAACGTGTACTATAAATTATTAAGACAGTAACAGATCTAGAGTTTTTGGACACAGGGTTCAATAGCCACAGCATCGGGGGCGTTTAAAACTCTACTTAATTTCCTTACACACTATAGATAAAGCTTACATCAATGGTTTTAAATTGCATTTGATAAAACAAGACATTGTAAATACTCAAACGTGTCTTCTCTGTCCCTGGTGATACATTCATCCTAGTTTTCATCTTGTATATCAATTTTCAACTATCAAGTTTTGTGATTTTTATTTAAGTAAACATTTTGTTATAATTGTGGTTCCAAAATAAAAATTAGTAAATTAAACAATTTAAGTCACGTAGAAAAAGTGTCTGTAGTTTATGATATGTATTAAAAATAAATAAACAATAGAAATTAAAAGAAACTAGATTTCGGTGATTGTGGATACAAAGGCGGCACACCCACTTAAAAGGCTAAGTAAAGAGCAATTTCAAGTAACTTTTGGGTCGTTAAGATATTATCCTGAATAATTTAAATGGTGAATCGAGGTTTTTAGATAATATATATCAAAAGTTGTTTGGTTATTGTGAGTTGTGAGTGTAAACAGTGTAATTGTGTAGTTGTTGCGAGTATATTAATTATTATACTTTGGTAAATGGTTACCTTAAAAAAAAAGAAAAGCAATTCATTTATAACAATTTTTTTCTATATTATATGAATAGGAGTATATGATATATTATATATAAAAAAGAATACAGTTAAATATGTTATATAAGTAATAATGGTAATATATTTAAAAACTGTTAATTAATTCGACATACCTAAGTCTTAAAAATATTATTAAAATAAACATCTTAGTTTAAACTGAAATGAAAAAATAATAAAGAAACTGTACAATTGTACATCTATAAAAAAACAATCACATGTGGCATATGTTTTCATGGTGTGTTACTCGACATTCCATAAGGGACAATACTGTTGGTCTCCAGGTAAAAAATCCCACTTGCTCTAAAAAATATTGATTACAAATAAAAAAATAATGAATACAATTTAAATTTTTTCCAGTTTAAGCGAGTTCACGAATATATATTATGTAGGTACTTAATACTTATATGGCTATTTAGTTATAATGTACAACATTAGGTACACATTTTTAGTGGGGTGTCTCATTATTAGTGTAATATATTTGCATTTTGTCTACAATTATTATTCGTTCCCGATGTAATATACTATGCGTATCTCATGCTGCCGTAATATAATATACACAGTGTCGTGGTGCCATAATTTAATTGTTTTATTATTCATTTTATGTTAGAATAATTTACCTATCTCGAAGACCTCACGCATAAAAGGATTAGGTAATTAATAGGTGGATTTATAATATATACCTTCTATCGTTACTGTTATTATAATCTACTCGTTTTATGTACCTATAAAAGTCTGGTTTACTTTGTTTTTTTCTTGTAAGTAATATATAAGACAGATGGAATATGGATTCCATTTTTTTGTATTCTAGACATTTTTCATAATATTACCAATTGAATAAACAATAACTTAATATTTAACTCCTCTCGATTTTAAGGAGCATTATATAGGCAACTTATTCGTTATTTTTAGCATCCCATATTAAAACAATACTGTTGGTCATCGTACAAATTCGTTTACATAAGTTAATCAATTATAAATTAAAGTATTAAACTTTATAAGGTTTGTTCATACTTTGGATCTGCGTCATGTCCCATATAACTTTTACTATTATTTTTGCATTCACCACTCATATATTCATCCCATGAAGGACATTGTGTAGCTATAAACGAATTCCTATGATAGACTGAGTCTGTGTAAAATTGGTGCGATCTTGAATGGCTGCAGCCGACTGTAAATTCAGCACAATTTTAGTTGATAATATTTTATATTTAGTCCAATGAAAGATAATAGTCTAAACTGTTTAATAGTTAAAATAATTTGCTTTGGTTATTTATTTACTTACATTCAAACTGCCAAACTCATGTTTATTTTTATCATCTACATAAAATGTTTAATTACTTATCACTTCATCATCGGACAACTTACTGAGCTTTGCTAACGCGCTTGGCGTGTATGACTCAAAACATCCCGGTTGAGGGGGTTTTCCCTCGTTTGGATAAAAATCAGCGTGTCCTATGGGTTTTGAGTATCCAGCTGTCCCTATCGCCGTATGGATCACGTCCACAAATGATGCATCAGTATTGTCTAGGTGGTCTGAACGGAGTGACACGTACTCAAATCCAGGACCGGCAGGGTCTAGACCTGAAATTTGTAGTGGATAAGAATTATGTGGGGAAAAGATAATAGGGGGATAATAGATATTGAAAAATAATTGTATATTATTTGCTGCATACCTATTTTAGGATTTTTTTAAAGATTTCATTGTTTTTTAGTGGATAATAAAGTTTCGAGACCAACCCTGGTAATAACCATAGCCGATTATTATGATATTTTATCATTAAAGAATGTCTGTACCTGTAATTCTGCCAATTTTCCCTAGGCTGAATGCAGCACCACAAGCTCCGGACACGTGAGCGCCGAGACTATGACCGATAACATGAATATCAGACGGATCAATTACCGAGAGGTTGACAAAATTTTCCAACAATTTGGCGATTATGGAACCTACCGCAGAAGTCAAAAAGGCGGGCATTGGGTACATTACGTTTTTTGCTACCCGATTCCAGTCTGCAGTGATAATGTTGAATCCTCCAGCATTCACATATGCTGAATAGGTATTCGAAAATAAAAATATTATTTTAATTGTTTTACATTCAAAATAATGTTTTATAATATCTAGAAATATGTTACAGCATTTTAGTTACTATGTAGGCTGCAGGCATAACCAAGATTTTACAGTTTGCATCTGAACTCGTTTTGCCCTTATTAAGACCCATATGAAGGGAGTTTACCTATTTCGCTTTGTCTTTTCTAAGTTTTTGTCGTGGCTTCAGGTTTGATTTTGTTTAGTAATCATTATTATTTATTGATATGCATATACAATTTAATACCTATATGTCTAAACTTGTAAGTGAATTAAACTGCTATTGATCTACCGTCCACATAACTACCCATATAAATATATAATTGAAAATTTTGTAATTATATCAGTTAAATATTTTGTGAGTTGAAATAATATTTAAATATATTTATTACAGTGTTGAAACATCAGAATATATCCATCATCACCTTTCATCAGAAATAAATCAGATGCAAAGTCTCGGACTAGACACTTTATTTTAAATTTTTATATAACCAAAATATAATAAATAATAATATATGATTTCCCTGAATTGAGTTTATAGGTTATATCACTTAATCAGAAATGAATAATTTATAGTTTGGGGACTTACATATTTAAACATTATTTATTTATTTATTTTTTGAATTACCTGTTTTTATAGAAAACACTCCTCTGTCATCTTCATCTGATCCAAGCCATCCATGCGTTATGACTTTTAAAGGTTTACCCCTAATCCAATGATTGATTATTTGTTTTTCATTTCCAAATTCAATTATTATTGGTTTATTATTTCCAAGGTCTCTAAAAGAAATACAAATATAAATATCTTAAATAATTTTAAGAATAAGTACCTTTAGGCTTTAACAGTTATTAAACGAATAGTTACATAACATCAGATAAAATAAAAATTAAAGTTTTGCAAAACTAATAATTTCGATAAGACATAATTTTATGTGTAGAACAATGATTAATTTCATGCAAATAATAAAAAAAATAAGTTAAAATGTTTGGCTAATATAGAATACAAATATGCAATGATTATAATAAATTATAATCTAAATACTATATTTTACTATTTCAGGAAGGAGCTAAAGTGTAATATAAAGCTTATTTAATGTTACATACGAGTTCCAATAGACAAAATCTAAGCTAGTCCCATCGACAAACATTGATCGATGGTCTGAATATTCTGCAGACTGAGAAATGTCTTCATCTACGACCGTGTTTTGTTGAATCAGGTTGTTGAAATTTTCAACCTCGTCCTGTTGAACCAAGGCGTTGTAATTTTCGACCGTGTCTTGTTGTACCGGGACGTTATAATTTTCGACTGGATTGTTGTTAATTAAATTTTGCCAAATGTAACTCAAAAAACGAGCTAAATTTTGAAAGGGATTTGATAACGTTATTAAAAAAAATACATAGTAAAAGGTTAAAAGGAAAGTAGGTTTATTAAGATTTAATGTATAATATTTTCTTACTACAAAAAAAGAAAATATAATAATAACAATAACTACACGCGGGTGACGAATTATTTAAGCTGAAATAAAAAATGGTACATAGGCACTTGACATATTATCTTTGATAACTTTGAGTAAATCAAAACATATAGGTAGGTTGATTACAAAAATCGAAATCATAATTTATTCTTGACGGTGGATGAATATTATACGAACCATCGATCGGATTGATTGCTAACAGTAAGATCAGCGGTAGGACGACTGCAGTAATAGTTGTTATGAATTTCATTTCCAGGATAGATATTGTACACTGTACAAATTAATACCTATTTACACGTACTATCCCAATATAAGCTTATTTTAAATTGAAGTATAGTGGATAAACCGTCCGTGTAAGCTCGCAAGGATTCGGAGGTCGATAAAGTAACTATCGCGGTACACCTGGGAGTTTACTTTTATTTCGTTATTTGTTCAACCATTGCAGTCGGCAATTATTGTTTTACGTTCTGGCAGGTTAATGATGTAATTGGGTTGGTGGTTGAGGGGGAAGTAGGTTGGCAGTGCATACATTTAGAAGTATTTAAACTGCACACATGCAGTAGTAATTAGACAACAATGGTAATCGTATTCGTAACCATAATCAAGTAATCACATTTTATGATTGTCCGAATGCTCGGCCACTTGTTGACTTATCGGCCGCTTGCCGAGGGAAGTTGTCACGGTTAATATAGGTGTACTATTATGCATAATGTCATGATGATATGTATACGATTTATAACCGCCTGGTGTGTATTTGTTTTAATTTTTAATTACCATTAATATACATTATTAGCTTCAATTATATGTACAAAAGTAAATTTACACCTATGTAAATTAAACGCAAGGCCCCGCGTATCAATTTCAACTGCAGCGACGTGTAGATAGAGTGTAGGTGTATATTCTACAAAAATATTTATTGACTAAGAAGTAGCGAACAATAAACAACGACTATTTTAATTCACCGAATGAAAGTAAATATACATTCAGAAATTATATTAATTATACAATGTTGTGGTATAGGTAAATAGATTGAAGTTATGTCTTTTAGTAGTTATTTAGGTAATATTGGTTTTTAGGAAATAGTAAATAAACACAATATTAAATTCAATGGTGACTATGATCGTGGTGACTACCACGATGAGAATATACTCGTATTTAAAAATAAGCCAAATAACTGTGAGATGTTGTATAAAGGTTTAGTATTTCATTTTATTTTATACAACTGTATTTCAATTTGTTTTGTTATACACTTATACCTATAGTGTGTTGTTATAATAATAATATTATTAAATTACATTATTTTATGATACATTTATTTGCTTGTAGTTTTGCTAAAATGAAAAAAATTAGTGTTAAAATGTTTTCTATCTAATCCCTTGATAAACAGAGTATTGTTAATTTTCAGTGTCTATAAAATCGTACGAATTATATTATAACCTACTATATGGATTATAGGGGTAGACATTTAAAAACTCGTGTGCAAAATCCGGCCCATCGTCATTTATTAACCAGCTGTGAAAGTATTCTATGTTTTTTATTTTAAATAAGTAGTATACAATCTGTATCAGTTGACATAGTAAGCATATAGACTAAGAGTAAAAAAACACGAATTTGTTTGAAGAAAAAATGTATCCAATGTTGACAATTTCAATTGAGGAGCTTAGTGCACACGTTAGTTACGTAAAACTGTAAACTTTTTTTTTGAGGGGGGGGGTATCATAATAGTGAAATAATTTTATAAATTGGTATAAAACTCTCTTTATTAACTTATTGCTAGGTTTTTATTAACTTATTGAAATCAAATCATTATTATATTTATACACATTATACTTCATAGAATAAACAAACTAAAATTTTTATACTACTGATATGTTTAAAATTTAACGTTTTCAAATATTGAGGGGGGGAGGTGGACCCCTCCACAAATATGCCACTGGCCGAGATGGCAGACGCTAGATTACTAATTATTAGAGGATTCATATGAGTATTAACTATTAAGTTATCATGTCATTAACTTTTTACAGTAGAGATTGGTTTTTTCATTTAGCGTCTTTAGATTTAGATCTGTGTGCGGGTTGGGGAGTTCAGCATTTGATATACAGGGTGGGTCACGGGAATAGGGACAAAAACAAATAGATATAACTCATGATGTTTTAGACGTACAATTATTTTATTAATATTTTATCATACACAAATAAGTGCCATTTTAAGTTTTGAAAAGAACATCGAGCATATGACGTCCATCTTGTTCGTAGCACGAAGAAAGTCGGTCCAACAAATTTGAGTGAACTCGTTGAAGCAAGTTTTCGTCTATTAATGCAATTTCCGTTTTTATTGCATCCTTAAGTTCGTCTAGTGTCGAATGTCCCGTTAAATGTCTGGTTTCAACAAGATGGAGCACCTCCT
>PVMI01030680.1:0-17831 GCA_008528875.1 Aulacorthum solani
CCAAAATCCATAAAATTTACATTTTAATATTATTCACGATTTAAGATAGTATGTCTTATTCCGTGTCTTAAATCGTGTTATAGCTACCGTATAATAACAATATCAATATAATTTAAAATATCCTAGACTGACATACCACCTCCGCTCAGAATCGTTTTTCGTATACAATGATATTATATCATTGAATTCGTAGTTGATACCATCCATTACAGTAACCCACTTGTAATCTACTGTACAGCATAGCGATATCCACTTACCCACCTTTTTTTTTATTAATTGCATTTATTAAATACTGCTTTAAAGTTGAATCTATGACATAAAAATCTAATGACATATTTTATGCATACACAAAAAGTGCCTGTTTATCCATATTTGTATTGTTGTAGGCTTTATGAAAATTTATTAAAACTAGAATCATCGTGTACAATATTATTATGTATTATAAATATGAAAAATCATAAAAACTGATTATACTTTTAAAAATATTAAAAACCTCTATACAGCAGACGTCTGCAGTGTATCTAACATTCTGACCTCGCCCACATTCATTTCATCAAAATATAAAACCTTTTTACACTATAAACCCAACCATTAACATTATGAAAAACATGGTTCTACCAAAAATTCTAAGATAATAATTACGAAGAAAGTACTTAAAAAGTTACATTTTTTATTTTTCAAACTCTACCTCTGCCTTTTATGCAATTCTACAGGTTTTAAGCGAAAAAATAATTCCTTAATAATACCACTGATGAATGAACTATATTATGTCCAAAAATAATAAAGAGTAAGTAAGATATTAAATAATGATCAATAATATTAGGCACTTATTTAAAATCTATTCCAAAAAATTTAATCAATCACATACTATTTTACAATATTATTAGTGTATAATATATAGTTAATGTGTTAAATCATTTGAATCTATGATCTATCTATATTGATACAACGTCTCTAGATTATAAATCAATAACGGAAACCGTTCACAGACTAACGTCAGTTAAACCACTTAATAATGACATATTATATACATATAAATTGTTATCGTAATATGAACAAATCGTAAATATGGCCGTTTAACGTTTATTCAAGCACAATATTAACATTTAATCGGTTTTATATTGTGTGATAATATTTTATCATATGATGTGCTGATCGACAAAGGACGGTTTCCTACTACTGTTGAGCGGTGCTCTCTACACATGTTATCGTTTTCCGAACGCTAATCGGCTGCAGGACTCAACCCAAATCAGCCGAACTTTATACAGTTTCAACAATAATATTTTACTGCGATAATAATAATATATACGACAGTCACGTATCGAAACTTCTAGGAGAGGCAATAATACATCTGGTCCGGATATGGTTTTTGTCGTCGGAAGTCTTGTTTTGAGATATTTTCGACTGTGAAGTCGTTCTGAAATCGTTGTTCGAGACATATCTGCACATCATGACTCTCAAATACTGCAACATAGCTGGACAGCCATATTATTATAAATCCATCGTTTTCTGATCGGATTGTGTTCGTCCGAGTAGAAAATATTAGATTTAATATTGTAATGTTACATCGGAATAACGACAATAAACCACAATAATATAATATAGTCCGTAGCCGTAAAATACGATTGTCACAAATAATAATATCGTGATGTATTGTATATTTCTATGATTATTACATTAACATTTGGTGACGACAGTGATATAATACCATATAATTTAGTTGCGCCTCGGGGGGTTAATTTTTTGCTCCACAAACAATAATATTAATATTTTTAATACAATTTTATTAATTACCAAGTGTTTTTTATTTTATTGGGAATAATAAAACTGTATTTTTTACTCTATATTTAAGTAGGTATATTAATATTTAATACCTAGTTGTTACGTGTGAATTAATTAATTTTTAAATTTTATGCTTGATGCACAAAACATAATTGAAAAATAACATTTTGACACTCTTGTGATTGTAAGGTAGCAATAACGAAGTATGAGAAATTCACAAAAATAACATTTTAAAGCATAGACTGGAGTAAATAATTACTCAACGCGCCACACCAAAATATGTTATTAGCAGTACCTACGCATGTCATGTGTTGAAGGTATTATTATAGGCGGGACCGGGTAGGTACAATGAATAAATGTCCACAAGCTCAAATAGATTTCACTTTATTGACTATCATTATTGTTAAGGTTCACGAAAAGTAATTCACTTAGTGCAGCGTCGGCAGAGGTTTTATACGGTGGTAGCTTATACGGTGACGAGTGTTTATCTTATCCTCGAGCTTTTTCCAAGCGGCCACGACGTTGTCATTATTAATACGTTTTTCGTTTGAGTGTCTCTCCCGCGTTTAATGTCTTAATACTTGGGGAGGGGTTGACAATATTATTTTAATCGATATTTATATATAGGTCGTTAAAATAATGAAACAATAATAATTATACTAGGATAAAAAAAAACTGTTATTATTATTATTATGAGCCATTAACAACTGTAACCTTTTCTTCGAACAATATCGTTACGGAGCGTTGATGTTTGGTTTTACACGATAGAGCCTTTGAAAATACATGCGGTTATCGGAGACCACAATGTCGACGACGTTGATTTTCCAGATCCTATTATTATATGTACAATAATGTTAAGTGCTCAGTGTGTTATTATTATGTCTTGTCGTTGATTGTTGAGTACAAAATTACAAAGCGTGCGCAATATAGTAATAGTAATTATAATATGTATCCAGAGTGTTTGAATTCCCGAAAATAACCATTTTATAAGCTTTTAAATAATATTATAAACCTTGATTTGGAAAATTATTACTAATCCAATGATAGTAAATAGTGTGTAAAGTATTTATTAATAAACTCCAACACAAAATAAATGTTGCTCTGATAGATTTTTTTATAAGCCGAATTCTTGATTTCCTTCTATCATTCAAATTTTAAGTATACTTATAGACAGATAATATTATGTTCATTTTAAAGTTATAATGGGTTACGTGAGTAGACGTGAACGAAGACAAACATGAGACGAAGCACACCCCCTCCTATGAAATTTGATCTACATTTAAGTGATGCAGTAAATTAATGAATGGTAATTGTTTTTCAATTAAATTAAAAATATATATATATATATATATATTAAGTTTATTCAATCAAAAATTACTGAAAATTTTAAAAGAAATTAAAGAATAATAATTAGAACAATAGAATATGTATATCGTTTATTCGTCATTCATCCTCTGAAAGAAAGTTGTCTTAAATTTTGCACAATAATGATTCATAAAAAAATTGATAACACCTCGAGAATAATAACTAATTATTAGTTACGACATTATATAAATGCATAGAACAAAGTTATAATATGTATAAGACTTATGCGGAGATAAAATAATCGGAAAGACAACGAAAATAATTAAAAATTAAAATAATACAAAAATATACTATGTTTACCTCCACTTTATCTGAAAAACAGACAAAACCAACGCACCTGAATTTAATTAATTTCAAAGTCCTCAGGGCTGTTCGATATTTTGTCTCCTTAACCATTTCATTATTCACCTGCACCAATTATAATATGTCAAATGAACTATAATGTCAAAGAAGGGCCGAATTTTTGTTTGCCAATCTGAACCACTAATTTATCTTTTAAATTAAATGTAACTACAGTGTATCGTTCAAGTTTTAGTGAACTGTCTTATTGTTAAATTAGGTATTTGTTGCATAATAATATGTAAATGTTGTATGCACTGTTATTTTATTAAAAGAGCACAGTCCGTTTAATCAAAACAAATAATAAAGTGTATTTATTTATTTTTAATGGGTCACAGAGTGTGCTAATCTGCTAACAGGCACGAGAAAAAATACGTTAATCCTTTTCCGAAGGTGTCAGGTAGATTATGTAAAGTATATAAATCTAAAAATCAAGCAAGGACTACAAGGGGCTTAAAAATGTGTTAATCATCGACACGCGTACCTGAGTAGGTACATTTATTTCAATCAAACAATTAGTTAATGATGTCGTTCTTATGTCAGTAACGTGAAATTGGTTTTCGTTTGTTTTTGTGTTTTTAAATTTAATTTACATCATGAACAGGAGAAAGCTTAAATCGATTTTATAGTAAGTAATGGGTTTTTCTTCTCAGCCATAAAATCTACCTGCTATTACTTTTTGAAGCTGTAATTTAAAACGCAATAAGAATAAGATCCGTATACGTAATGTTCGACGCATTGGAAATTGGTAGCAGGTGATGGAATTCTAACTTTTCTACACTTATAAAATGTATATTTTTTCCACCATAGTTTTCTAAAAACAAAAAATTGATTGCAAAGAAAAATAGTTTGTCAATATTATTTGATAAATTCGTAATTAAATTGAATCCACTAGAAGTTTGCCAAAAACCCATGACACAGATTAATTGTGAATTTTCGAAATGAAAAAAATATATTTTAAATAATAATTAATTAATTAATAATGATTTGTTCTTACAAAAATATGAGTTGTTCAATAATCATAGAGACTTAACATTTTATTTTATTACCGTCGTTTGTATTATACATTTATATTATTACCGTGATAAAATGTATCATTTATTAATAATAAATTATAATAAGAATGGCAGTGAACTCTCCAATAAACACAGTGATGTACCTATTTTGCCTACCCATAACGCCAGATTACCAAAATTGCATTTTTCGAAGAAATCGAAGAATTAAATATAATATATTTTTGTCTGTTATAACAAATTGTAGTACAAACTTTACATTTCACATTAATTTGTATAATCTGTTCCAAATTTGTTTTGGATAAAGCGTTCTGTATATTTTTTTAATTGACTGAAAACATATTTTCTAAAAACGAAAATTATGCTTAACCTTTTAGTCTATAATTTTTTAAGATCCTGCATGTATTTTCATTATTATAATTATAGTTATTTTATTTACATATTATGTTAGATTTGATAAAATGAAAATTTGCTATTAAAAATACATTTTCCAGATTAATCATTAGTTAATAAACTTCAAGTGTCGATGGGTAAGCAGGTGAGTAAGCGGGAAAGTATAAATATATCGAAACATTAAACTAATATTTTGGAACTTTCTATATTTCTGTATGGCGACAAATGTAAAATAATATTATGAATTATGATCGTGATGTCGAAAAACATTTAAGGTGGTTTTCGAAATTAAAAACTGTCGGTAAAATATTATTTTCGAGATCGTTCGTATATTTGTATTCAATTAGGCCGTTTAGACCAGGGTAGGTCCCTGGTACCTCTTAGCTGATTTAAATTTTAAAATAGGAAGTAAAATATAATAATAATATAAAATGTATACCTAAAACTGTTTAATTATTTTTCGGCATTAGAAAACTTAATTAAATACGTCTATAATATTATATACAAAAACTAGTTAATAATAACTCAATAAATTGAGCTGCGGACGTATGGACTATCTATAATATGTATAGTCCTTAGAGCCCCCCCCCCTCAAGCGTGATATTATTATACTCTGTGCGTGTTGTATGGAAGTAAATATGGCCACAGATATTGTGCAGGACTTTGGTTGTATTAATATTTAAAATTATTTCAACAAATTGGATCACCAGCTATACAAAACTACATTATAGGTAGGTACCGGAGACAGCGTTTTTTTCCTCCTGAAAATATAAATACAAATTATTCGGTAGTGAAATAATAATTTTATCAAGTCATACGGAAATCAAATGCACACCATTTAAGGTTGAGCAACACAAAAGAAAAAACCAACTTCTTTTTTATCGAGTACAGCGTTTTGCGTAAGATAGACGAATACGGTTTTTATAACGATCCAAAAATACGCTTGTGTGTGTACCTACGATATTGTCGATGTTAATATAATATGCTGCTTTGTATTTGAACAAATATTATGTGTTTAGTTACATTTGAAAACAAAGCATAATTATATTATTTAAGTACTTGGCATGTATTTGCCGAATCGATAAAAAAACGTTTTTAACAGATCCAAATCACTGCGTTTTATCTTACATTTATACACAAAGATGAGCACATTATAACACAATATAATTAAAATGTTAATTATTTTAAAAGGTTTTTGTTTACTAGAATATTATTATAATTATCTAATGCAATTACTAATCTATTTTTCTAGTTAGGTGTTCACAATATTTGAATAATGTTGCTTTTAAAGCTTTATTTGAAAAAGTTATACGTTAAGCTACGTTAAGCCATGTGTAAATATGTATCTACATCTCAGTCAAAATTTAATTTAATATTATTATTTTTTGTTTAATCAAGCTGTTTACACTAGGTATCTTATATACGACGATTTTAAATAAAAATAAGCTGTAAAATTAAATATTAGGTGTATTTAATAATATAGTATAGACAAAAACATATTAACTATGTATTATTATTGTTCTATAACCACTATGTAAGTACATCATGATAACTCATGAATCGGATGAACGATACAATGGTTGACTATATTATTTAAAGCATTTGAAATTCGCACAATCACTAAGTATGGCTCGAGTGGTAATTAAAAAATAATAATCTTATAATAATAGTGCATTGTTTATTAACTTACAAGCTTTTAGAGTTAATTATATTATTTGTTAATGTTGACTTAACATAAGTAACTTAAGTTAATTTGTTTAATTCACTTGCTCGCCTTTGTTTATACGCGTATAACATATATTATACAGTTTGTAAATTAAATAAATATCGCACAAGCTCGACGATATATTGTATGATATATGTTGTTGTGCACTTACTTGTTTAACTATCTTCGGCTTTAATTTTTCATTGTCGACCTTCAATTGTTTTATTACCTATTACCTACACTACATCGGCTTGAGCTAGCACAGATAGTACCATGTTACATCTGATTATTACAACTGTGCGTACACTTTCTAAACTATATTTTCATATAATATTATGGTTTTGGAGAACGTTCTCCCCTTACCGGAATACCAAGCACGGTACATGTGGTACACTCAGCGTGAGTATAATATTACAGCTATATGTACTGTCAACGGGAATACCTCGGAGCTTAGACCAGTGTATAGAAATCCCGCGCTTTACTCATATTTGTGCTGCGTTCACAAATTATTTCACCCTCTGTTTACACTTATCATTTGCGAGGGGTGGGGTACCCGGTGGTGGGGAGCGCTTCGCTCAATAGTTAAAGAGCTTTTAAATGGGTAACCTTTTGGTGGCTTCCCTCACGCTATGAATACGCTGCTCTTACGTCAATCAATATTTTTTTTCTCTACCCCTTTCCAGTTTTGTTAATTTGAAATTAAAAATGTATTAAAACTCACACAAGACGTATGCATCATACAAAAATAATTAGTAGGTAAATATAAGTGTAAAAAGTAGACAGTTCTTGAAATATGGGAGTAATCCTGCTATTTTATATCACATATATTATACCTATTGCAATGTACGAATATACTATTTATACACAATATATTACATTATCCATACACTTATAATAGATTGTTGTTCAAATATTGGGTTACGATAAATGTGGAGATGACATTAGCCATGAATTATTACTATACAACGATATTTATAGAATGAGTGGAAAAATATAGGTAACTCAAGTATTTATATATTCATATGTTTGGTTATATGTACCAAGTATTATCCCAAGTAAATAACAAATTTATTTCGAAAATCTAGCAGCTTCGTGTTACTTTGCAGATGCACGTGTATTACGAAACTATAAGTGCTAGGAGTGTTTAGAAAACAAATAAACTCTTAACGAAATAAATAATTTTTTTTTAGATTCCAAGTGGAGCGAGAACTGTATTGTTTGTACAATAAAAAGAATTATATTTTGTCCATCGTCACATTTTGAAGCAGAAAATTTACTTCAATCTTCAACATTACGGTAAATGGTTTCTGGTAGTAAATTTGATCTAGTTGGTAATTTGTGTCAGATGGAATTCAAAAACCATTAGAAATTCACACTATTTTTTATTAATAATTGAGAAAAACTAACAAAAACTTTGAAAAAATAGAAATGGTTAAGCATCACCGGATTTTAAAAAATCGATTTTGGTTTTTGTTGTAATATTCAAAAAAGAATGACCTTAGTGACTATTGAAACTATAACCACATTTTTAAATTATTCTGGAAATTATATAATATTTAAAATAAGTTAGATATTTTCAAGCTATTCATAACATAAACATTTGACATTTTCCATTTTTTTGAAAAATAAAAAACTTTTTTTTTCTGGTCAGGTTTTTAGTCGAAACTCAAAAAAATTGCAAATGTAATAGGTGTCAAATGTAAAAGGTTGAGGGGTTCTCATCAAGTTGTTTTTACAGAAGTCGAAAAATTTAAAAATGTCATGACCATAATTTTTTTAAATGTGTTTTATATTTAAATTTTTATTGAATATTGAAACGTAAAGTGGTGAGATACGATTATTTCTCGAACGATATAAAATATTTCATTGTACTTAAATAATTTTAAAAAAAATGAATCGTTGTATGTCTACTCATATAATTATTATATGGCCATTTATCAAACAATATATTAAATACAATATGCAAAATAATAAACAATTGATTTATTTATCACTTTTTAACCAAAGCTTGTGTTATTGAAGGTCTAGAAATATTTACCTATACACTACAAATAGAAAATGTAATTAATTAATAGATTTTACTAATACAATGAGGAGACAATTTCATCTTATTATTACGTTTCAGATAAATAAAATTCACTGAAGTTCTAATTATGTAAATATCATTATATTTTATTCATAGGTATTTCTTTAAATTATTATTCTGTCAATTACCGAGATCTTAGACCGACTTATTTTGGTCCCAAATAGTAAATGCATTTCTGGCATACATCCATTTTCGCATAATTTACCTTAAGGTATTATTTTTAATTCTCGAGTTTTATTAAAAAATATTATAAAGGAAAATGATCTAAATAAGATTTTTTTATATAAAAGATATAGCATATTTTTTATACAATAAATTTAACAGTAGTGTACTCATTTATTTATAATTTTCTTTAGTATAGAACTGACCCAATCTATCATACCAAGGAAAATACTAATAACTCTGTTCTGTGAAGTATTTAGTGGTATAAGTGAGTTTTCAGTAGCAACCCTCCTCCATATATAATTATTATACCCAATTTTAGTTTAGACTGATAAAATGACGAACACACAATTTTAATATGATCAGTGGAAATAATTTCGTTCAAATTATACAATTTATAAATTAATGTCCTTAAGTACATTTTTTTTTTTTTTTGTCACTCATGACAAATCCATCTCATATTAGTCTTATACTACATAGTCTAACATAAACATAGTATAAATAAAATATTTAACTTTAGTTACTTAATCAATTTTAAAATAAATTGTACTATCTGAAATATTAAAATCATTACAGAATATTATTTTCTTATGATCACTGAGTACAGTTATAAATATAAGATGCAATCAATACATATTCATATATTGTTTTATCATAATCAATCGTTATTAGTTTTAAATTAAGTGTTTGTATGAATCTATTTAATTCAGAACCTGCTTTACTATGCCCTAAGCCCGATGTATTGTCAGAAGATAATATACATATATCTTTTGCATATCATCAGCATATATAACCATCAATTTCCATACTATATAAACTGTTAATTATATACATAATAAACAATACAGGACCAAGGACCTTAGGGTACATAAAAATGTACACTACATGCATTGCTTTTATAATAATTTATTGACATATATTTTGCACTATTTTTTTAAATAATTTGGAAAACTTTCATTGAAAATTTCATAGCCAGGAAAAGAATTTGATAGTTATTTATGATCGGTAGTACTTATCAAAGACATTTGCAAAGTCTAAATGAAACTTTTATATTAACGGTGCGAATCCACTAATTTTAATCAATACCACTTAAACTACAGAAATATATTCACATCGTATTCTAATGGGTTTGGATTATATTATAATATATTATATAAATTATAGGTATTGTATGTTTTTGGCTAAATCAACCCACAGAATTAAGAAAATACTAAAACAACATAAACCATCTTTAGAAATAAATGCTAATTGCTGATCCACCCGTCTCCTTTTCTAATTGCTAAGATCCCTATACCCCACCCACCCGCACACGCATACGTCGCTGACACCTAATCCGATATAAATGGTATACTAAATGGGTGTTTATAGATAAGGGTAATGTTATATTATGTATCTATACGAATCACAATATCATAATACGGTCGGTTAGGTACATTAATAGCATTCTCGACGACTACAAAAACCGTAAAATAATAATAATAATATTCTGTTGGTACGTGCTGGACGCAAACATCATAACATTCTTTTGTACCGCAATAAACCTATTTAGGTATACCACAGCTGCGTATATTTTATAATATGGCCATTTGGTTCACAATGGATTTTCTCTCAAAATCAATTCACTCTCGTAGAAAAACAACATAAAATATATATATTAAAACACTATAATATATAGCGGCGAGTGGCGCACCACTGAACACATATTGACATTGACGGGGTTGACAGCGCAGTAAATTCTTTACACGCGTCGCCCGGTACGATTTAAGCGTCTTATCGTGTTCGAATTAAATAACCAAGTTATCTATTATTTGAACTCGATTAGACGTGCGACTGAGATAGAGGGATTGTATTCGACTACACATTATGGGGATACACCACTCACAATGAAATCGGGGGTATTGATTAATTTCGTGTCAGAGACGAACTCACTGCGGTCCTACACAGACATTGCGACTTTTCGAACAGGGTGCAGGTTTTCTTTCACCCACATCACATAATATATAAAAACATGTACAATGGTTTTATATGAGGGTGATAACAATGGTATTAACTAAATAATTGCAGTTATAACCGACTGTCTAAATCTAAACGATTCCTTGTGCTACGAATCGATTTTTCGTTTGAATTCTCGGCTCCTTGATAGAAACAAAACTTAGTCGTTTCAAATATCGTGCTTCATAACTGCAAAATTATCTGAGGAGAAGTTATTTAAAAACAAATTTTCGATTTGAGTTGTTTATTTCATAACAAGAATATATCAGTAAATGTTAACGGTTGATTGTTATTTTTTTCATTTTTACTGTACAAATTTATCAAAAAGTGATTTTTCATACAACAGTTACTTATTAGGTCCTAGCACCTCTTCGTCTTTTTTATCTAATTAATCATTAACACCAATAAAAATTATCAAGTAATCTAGAATCCTGTTTAAGAAGTGTGCCTATGAATGGATCTACCCAATCAAATCTAAACTAAATATTAAGTAAGGTACTTACTATGAAAGTGATAGTTCGGTTTAATAGCTGGTGCGGAAAATTAGCAAGATTACAACTTAATTTACCGAGTTAACAACTATTATTTTATGAGAGTTTCATGAACTTCAAATAACTTTCTATCTTAAAGTTTCAATAAAAGTGTTAAGACAGGTGGACTATACATTAAATTTGATAAAATAATAATATTTAATTCATCTATAACCGATAATCATACGATTATTATTTATTACATAAGTATTGGTACCTAATATCTATATTTACAGGTTTCACAATATATAGTTCATAATTATCCTGTAAATGTGTTTAACAAATACATACCTACCTATTTGTTAATGTTAATTTACAAAGTATAACCGATTAAAAACCGAATTAAATTACGTTATTCTGGTTGTTGATACATTGTACTATATAGAATTCTAATAAATATATCTATAAAATAAAATAAATTATACAAAAAAAGAACAACCACACGTGCGACATAAACATTCATGTTTACATAATGTAATTATTATACATGAATGTTTTTGAGTAATTAATAAGTTTGTACAGCGTTTAATGCAGTTATTAACAAAGTATTATATTCACATTATTAATGAAAATGAACAATCGGTCTTTTAAGCATTAATAAATTAAATATACACATGTATAGATGATTAAATATAAACTTACATAGAAGTTTAGTAATATCTCCCGGGTACAGCATAAAAGTTATAAAATAGTCTTAAACAATAAAAAAATATTTTAAATTGTAACTACGCAGCTATTATAATATATTTATTCTATAAACACAAAATGCTACTTTGTTGAAATCGCAAAAGCGTACTATGTAACATTATAGTATACTACTACGTTTGAAATAAATTATCAACCGAAATCAATGTAAATGTTTATGTAATTATTATTTCTTTTATATTTCTACGTTTCCCCGAGTTGACTTCCAAAATGAATAAAAGGAAATATCTAAATTTGTTCCCGAAAGTATTACTGAGCAATCATTAAGTAGATAAACGATGTACGTATGTTAATTTCACGAAGAAGTAAAGCGAGACCAAGTCTTTCATAATTTTTCGAAGATCAAAATCAAATTATGAACATTTTAACATATTATTATTATTACGAAACGCGTAAGAATGATAATGATATTTCCAGATATTTTTTGAGATTGATTCCATCCATGTTTAAATTATATTCTGACTTTTATGAAAAATAATGGTGGTGTTCAATAAAACAAATTCTACTGTTTATTTTGCCAACTTGTTTTTAATTTGCGTATTTTGTGCGTATTTTTCTTCCTGAAATGGTCCACTTTGATATAGTGGATGGGCCATTGATATTGGGAAGACCAATTGTCTGAGCAGTTTAAAAATCATATTTATTCCATTACTTTATGTTATTATTTTTTACGTTTGAACATAAAAGTATATTATTGGGCGATGTTCCTTATAATGTGTACGAAAATTAATTAATTTCGTTTCTAAAAATATAAAATAAAAATAGGTAGAGTTTTTTTAAATGTATTTTTTAACAAATTTGGTTGCGAATTGTGGTTTAATTGTTTAAATATTTAAGTATTGTACTAAATTTGAATGAAATGATAAATCAGCGGAATCAAAAAACGAATAAGGGTGGATCTAGGTTAAATACGTGATTGCTCAGATTCAACATTTCAAAACTATTGAGACAATAAAGAAATTACTTTTTAAACGTACCAGATAAATTTGAATTTGAATAGGACAATTACGGGTTATACTAAAAACTTTTAATCCTTATTAGAATTTAGATAATTTATTCGATTTACCAAAAAGTGTGTTAACACAAAGACAAAATTTAATCTTCAAACCAATAAAGTCCGTAAAAACATGAGTAATGAAATAAAGTGAAAATATATAGTTTAACTATGGTCGGGTTTAAAATAATATTTGTTTGCATTTATAACCAAAAATGTGAAAAATTTAACTCAACTTAAGTGCAAATATATTTAGTTTGCTTCTTTTATTTCGTGAACTTTTTAAAGGATATAAAACCTTTATAAATCTTCCTGTGTACACAGGTATATTATATATATTATATTTATAAAAAAACGATGCGTTCATTAAAAGATCGATAATGATTTCTCAATACATTTTATTTTGATCTTGTTATTTTTAGATACCTATTATTTTACCATACACACCTACACACATTTAAATTTTCCGCACAAAAAAATGTGTAAAAAAACACGAAAATTCCAAAACGTAAATACATCGAATTATACTTTATAGCAGTATATTGTGATTTCCATGTAGTGCTCACGATATAATTGGACTGAGCTTCCTACGAAAATCACCTTCTTGATTATATTTTTGTACCTATTGCTATAATTAGTACACATCAGTAAATCTATCAAGTACCTTTATTATATCTTGTTAACATTTTCGAGCAATGGAAGCAATAGGAGCAATAGGATCTATTGTAATACATTATATTTACTAAACATTTAAACGTATTTTTAAAACTACGATGTAGGTAATTAAATAATATTATTACTTGCCGAAATGCATAAATGGTTCTCTGTAATCAATAGAGATATCATTTTAATTTTTAACTTCATTATAAATTGTCGGTGTATTAATTACATATTTCGATATATTTATTAGTTGAAGGGTACGTCGTATGCGTATAATTATTTTGCGTACAATATAAAACGACGAAAGATCGACTGATTTCCTAATGAATATAAGTTTTCTCTACGGCCTCTGAAGTAATTACATACCTCTACTAAATTACTTTGTGTAATTTTATCATACAAATTATTAGATAGTTATATACTTATGTACAAACGTCTTAATAATTCAAAATATTAATTTTGCTAATTTAATATTGTACTCACGCGTGTACACCCTAGACACAGTAAGCTAAGTTATATTAAAGGTTTACACTGTCAACTCGAGACTCACTAAACTTAACTCACAAAACTTAAGATTATATTTTACTTATAGATTATTATCATAGTTAATACATTACTATATAGGTGACTATGTGAATAAGTTTTGGACTTACAGAGGTTCAAGAGTTATGACGGATTGTTAAAATAATGCATATTTAATTAATAAAACTAAATTAACTAACTTAATTTAATGTGTTAATTATTTTTCGCAATTTAATTATGATGAAATCAAAAAGTAATATCATATTGGCTTGAAAATTATTATTCTAGAGGTTTATTGTAACATTTTAGGAGTTATTAAACACTCAAATTGTTCAAAGAAGCAAACCATATTATTTTAGCTTCACTTTAAGAATGCATGAGGGGTATTCAAATCGACCGACCACTTTAATGAAATTACTATCACAATGACCTCTATACAAGTACAGGCCCTCTAGGCTTTACAAACAAATAAAATGAAATGAAAATAAATTCAAGAATTTAAAACATTCCATATTATGGGATTTTACCACCACAATAATCATAATTTCGTATACCATAATGTCTGCACATTGAAGTAGTAAGTATTTGAGCTAAATGTTTGTATCCAAAATGTGAGGCTAAATGTACTTTAATATTTCATAACTATAAAAAATTATTTTCTTGTAGTTGACTTGTATTAACATTAATAACACCAGCGTTATGCTAAATTACTAGTTGAAATTACTCAGTGTAATCTAGCGACTGGGTTATATCATTATATTTTAACTTACAATATGATCAAATAACATGATAGAAAAATACAATAAGTTAGAATTTTCATTTTTTTTTTAAATTTGATTTTTCACGATTTGAGTTTAGTTTGGCGCAGAACTTTTAGTTCGTATTTGAAAGATCATTCAACACTCATATGATTGGATTCCCAATCGTATAAGTTGTTTAAATCTTATACTATAGGGCTGTAGGTTGTCAATGCGAAGCTCTTTCAAATCTAATATATTATACAGGCGTTTTACTATCTTACGTTATAACTCGTTTACTGAATGATTGAAAGTACAGATAAATTCAAAGTTACCAATCCTTTGACCTATATTGGGATATATATATTATGGTGATTTCTTTTTTTGTTTGTCCTTACCTCATATGTGATCCATTTCAATAATTTATTTCAATGTTTTTCTATTTTTGTAGACTTGACAGTAATTCGTATTCAAAAACAAAATACGGTTGGCGAGATTAATAGATACCTACAACAGCACTAAGTCTTCCTCGTCGGAGCAAGTTTATTCGGGTAGTTGGATAGGAAATGGGAACTACCCGTATCAGCTTTGGGTTTCTACTCTCAGTGTTTTGACCGTACTGGTGAATGACATATGTCCAACTGTCCGAGGCTGAGTTGTAAATACAATAAGTAATAGGTTAGCGTAGAATTGCTTCCGTTTACTGTCGGTAGAATTTAAACAGTAATCCTATTATACTGTAACGAAATTCGTTTCATTTACTTTCCACGTCCAATTTATAACCAACCCAATTATCTCCTAGCCCCCTCCCCGTGAAAGTTAGGTCATTGATATTTTTTGGCAGGGGGCCACTTTTTATCTTACTCATAACTAATCAAAAATGGCTGCACAAAATAATAGAATATAAATATTAAATCGTAAACCGTATACGAAAATTTTGTTCAAGTTGTTATGATTGTATTATTTATTATGATCGTACTATAGCTAGATTAAGCAGAATGTTATAGACAAACTTTTAAGTGCATTCAGCCCGAGTCAACCCATCCCGGGATCTATACTAGAACTGTTGTGGACCTAGGTGCTGTCCCGGACGGATATTATATGTTATACGTGCCTTTGAACTACATTTTTGGAACGTACTAGTATGTATAATTCCATATTTTTCCTGAGGAACTAATTGAATAAGTAAACGATTAACCACATATAGGTCATTGGACAGTCAATGTGTCCTTAACCTAGTAAACCTCGGTAGTAAACCTTGACAATTTGAGCATCGATAAGGTTTTATTGGTATATGCACAAACACGTACGTCGTACACGTCTATTTACTTTATTCGTTTAGTATGAATGATAAATCTTCGATCAAAGCTGTTTTCATAAATTATGTTAAGCATAGCATTTAGCTTGTTAATTTAATAATACTATCGTAGTATTTACCTACCCAATGCTCTTGTAAATGTTTGTATGAAATCAACTTAATTTAACAAAAATATTGGCCAAAGATTAAGTTTCACTTAAATAAAATAACTAATTGAATACTATTAGTTTAATCCACAAGTCTGTAAATATTTAAACGTATTAATTAAAAAGCTTAAATAATACCCTTTCAACTTATCATTGAAATAAATACGTGTGGTTGTATTAAAAAAAATTATAATGAATTGAAATAATGTTTTAATTTTTTTTTAATTCTTTTAAGTCCATCTCATAAGAAATTCAATTAAGAAATAGGTACTTTTAAAACACTTACTAAGTTTCAATTAAAAATTAATTCAAGTAATTTACCATATACTCAGTATGCAATACTTAAAAATGGCGAGTACAAGAGTACCTATCTAACATGTATTGTGTTTCAACTTGCAGTACCTACATATTTTAATTAATTTTATACCTACATTAAATATCACATTTCTACTTTAATTATTTTATTAACCTACCAAAAACATAGCAAGTCTATTGTAGGTATGAATGTATATTATTGAATATGAGATTGAATGTTATGCATATTTTCGTTTGGTATAATTTAATGCGTTGATTTGTATATTTTTCTTTCAAACATATCTTATCGTGGAGGTTATTTCCAAGGTTTTATTGAACTTTAAAGCGTAGATTTAATGACAATCGATTACATTTTTGCAAACATGTCGCAAAGCCACACTAAAGAGTCAATGGAACAAAAATGTCAAAGCTTATATTTTCTTCTCCCTATGAAATCTCTAAACTTTGTAACAATATATACCTTAGTGGTGTATGACAATAGGTATTTGTACTCTTGTAGGATTTGTTGATGGTGTATTGTAGAGAATGAAAAAAATGCTTTACGTAAAATACCGCTACCTATATATAATATATACTAATATGTATATCACGAAATCGATCGTTTGCGTAATTTACAGCGAGGTTATTTTGTGCAATAAACAAACGTGGTCACTTAATGAGGACGGAAAAGGCGTTTTCGTAATGCAATTTTATAGCATGGAAATTTATTCAAACAAGCTAGCAGGAACATACAATTTGGAAACGAGCAAAAGAGAAGTTCGATAAATGTATAATGCGGTAGTAATGAGTCAGTATAAAATAACTGAGATTCTTTTGTGCTTTATGGGAACATTGAAACTCTCAAACACGAAACATATTTTATGCCCACGTATCTATATATAACAACACATATTTGTATAAGATAAAAGTAATTTACAATCTGAGTGGGTATTAATTGTAGTTAAACATAGGTATCTGAATTTCGTTACAATGTCTACAATGTCGAGTTAACCAAGTCCGACTTAATTACTATTTTTCTTAAATTATTTTACTTTTTTTAATGACCTAGTACACATTTATTGTAACTT
>PVMI01030684.1:0-12766 GCA_008528875.1 Aulacorthum solani
TCACTTATTTTGAATTCAATGTAAAAATCAGAAGCTCACATCCCTGATTATAAACTATCATTAAACTTAATTTATCTACGCAATAGTCATCAATTATTGTTTTATCCATCCATTATTAATAAACAACTATCTTAATCGTAGTGCAATCATAACAATGTGAAAAGCACTGCTGGTTAGAGAATAAAATTAGGTAGGTAATTACATTTTTTTAAATTGGTATTTTGAATAGTTTTGCAGTGACACTCTTCGGTACTTATTAGTTATTTATTACGAGCTTTAGGTCGAGAAGAAAAGTTGTGATTATGTGCATTGTTTGTTTGTTTGTTTGTCTGTTTTTTATTTTATCTGCTAAATTACTCGTAACTAATTTGGCTCGTATATCACTATAGCTATGGGCTATAGCTGGTGTTGGCGATATTACAATTTGTAAGACCCATAGTTATTGACGTAACCGATTAAGACGATATTATATTGTCATACTTACTCTTCTCATGGGACGTTTATACTGGATTTCTTGGTTGCTCTTGTTTGTCTTGTCTTGACGGTATAGCAATTTGTATTCTATAATCGGGCTGTAGCTTTTCACTGTCCATAACATTTCGTAAGAATTTTTCGAACGGCTTTGTTTTGAGCTGGTGATGACCGCGACGTCTGGTCTTCCTGTAAACAGATACATTTTCATCATTTACATTTGTTTTGGTTACACATTTGTAACACACCTATTGTTTGGTTAGGGACCTACATAATTTATGTTTTCAATTTTATTTATTGTTACATGAATTAAAATCAATATCGAGGTTTGATGACAATAATATTGTTTGAAATTCTTAAAAAAATATTTTTTTCCACGAAATTATTGTACCATCTAGTTGAAACTAAGTGCTTGTAAAATTTATTTTGAGAAAAAAATTAATCATTATATTGCATCGTTACGATCCGAGTATCATATTATATTTGTTTATTTTGCTTAAGTGGAAATTGAGAAGGGACTTGGCCTCCTTAAACACTAAAAATTTAGGCTAGCGCCAAACCTCAAGTTATATTTTTACTAAAATTGTGGAGATTTCAGATTTATATATTGGACTATTTGTGTCTTCAAATTTCAGTATGAGACACTTTAGGTCAATCTTGATTATATTATTCATTTTCATCGTATGTAGAGCTAGAACTCTTCTTCAGGAGAGCTTGATGATATTATTTTTACTTTTAACATTTATTTTTTACATTCATTCGAATCCCCATAATTATTCAATAAATATTTTGAAACTGAAATACAAATAAAAAATCACTTAAACGCAATACAATTAATATTTATTTATTTATCACTTATAGGGCTTCTCATTTTTTTTGGGTAAAAACTTGAAAATGTAATCAAAGGTTACTTATAAGTTTTTCTTAAAGAAATTAAAAAATATATGAAAATATAAGCATACCTTTTTTTATAAGCACTAGAAATTAGATATTTAAATAAAAATAACGATTTTACCTCTAAGGATTGAAGTTGTTTAGTTGTAATTTAAAAAATATTAATTTTATAAATTTGAAACTTTTCTCTTTCAAGTATGTTATTATAATAATAATTAATATACGCGATATTATGGTTTGGTTAAAAATCAATTCAAGTTTAACCTATCATGTATTAGTAATATATTTAATAGTTAAATAAATAACTTATGTCTTATAGGTGGTACCTATTATAATTAATATAATATAAACTATCTTTCAAGCTAGAGATTGACACGCCTCTTCGACACAATCATTTTTCTAAAAACTATTATGGTTTTCATTGAATTTAAATTTAACACGTCTATTATTAGCGATTTACCCAATAAAGAGGTAGGCATAAGACCTACAATACAGTAGCTCATTGAGTTCCAGATTTTTCAAAATACAAAATTATAATATTTGTATAATACTATTAGACCATTGTCTTTGTCAAGTGTTTTAATATTAGCTGAATGAGATTATAAAGGCCAAATGACCACTAATAAGTAGTATAAAACAATACAATTATTGTTGTGTTTTGGGAGTGCCACCGACAGTCTTCACCTTTAGTTTTCGTATAAGAATAATTTCTTTAAATGGTAGATGGCATAAATTTAGTATTATTTATAGTATAAATTTAATATTTTTTAAAAACAAATAAACGAAATTGAATGTTGAATTTTAAATTTAGAAACGTACCTATTTTCACGAAATAATAATGGTATACATAATTATACTTCAGGATGGTGTTTGTAGCACAAAACACAATTTATGAATGCTTAAAAAGTGCGAAAAGCTGTATTACAGTGTTCGGATACCTTTCAAGTTGTAACTAGTGGGTATAATAATATAAAAAATTCCATTATTCATCACTATAAATTACAACCAAACACCACGGGACAAAATGCTGTACAAATTGGTTTTGAGATGATTGACGGTATATTATAAATAATAATGTACGCTCAAAATACGAGTCATTTCAAAGTAATAAAGTTTAAATTATTTTATGGCAGGTTTTTAATATTTCCATTATTGTTTGGTACATTGTAAAATTCCGAACAATTTTCTATAGAGACCTTTTTAATGATTGTAGGTATAAAAATAAAACACATTTATTTAATCATGTACTCAAATGAATTTTAAATATGCTACTGGAATTTAAGCAGACATTTTATTGCAAAACTGTTTATAGTTAGGCATTATTGTTTGTAAATGCTGCTCATTCAAATATAGTAAGTTTTAAGTATGTCATTTAAAATATCTAGAACTACTTGTATGGAGCTATAACCTTTAAAATAAAAAGTTTATTGAATATTGATATAATAGACGGATTTAATAACTGTACGCTAAGAAAGAGTGAACAGAGTCTTTAACATTAATTACTTATTCATCTGGAAAATATTAACTTTTTAGAAATGGTTATTCAATATTTTAAATTTTATACTTATGCTAAAGAACTCTTATAAAAATGTTTAAGAACAAATATACCAAATATTGAATAGGTATATTCGTAGTAACAACCGTTCAAAGTTTAAATGAGTAATAATAATAATAAATTAATAAATAATACACTAGAAGTATAATCGCCACTTATTCACTCCTCAAATAACCTTATTTAATTATAATAAAAACAAATTGTCATTACTCTATATTATGCTATATATTTATGCTAAAAGTTCATACAACATTTTAAGACTATGCTACCGATCCTTAAATTAAAAAAAAAATATGTATAATTTGCTATTTTTAATAATAAACAGTTAATGGGTAGAAGTTTGTCCAACAAATGCATGATTGTGAACAAAACAAAGATTAACACATATTGTTAGAATTTTCTGAGTGTTAATTTATTTTTAAACACCGAAGTTAATAAAGGATCACTTTATATAATATATTACATTATACCGGCATTTCACGAAAATTGCTTAAAAATTTGTTGAAGTTAATTTTCTGTCATCAAATAATCAGGCAATTGGGCTGAGTGAAATTCCTTAGACAGTAACGAGAATGTTAATTAATTCAACAACAAAAAAAGTACCACTGCATGGTGTTTAGTTATCTGAGCTTTTAACTCAAAAATGTAACTTAAAATCGTCTAATTAGACTGGCATTGAGGGACGTTCGTATAACAATAATACATGACAAGAGCGTTGCAGACAGGTTAGGAGGCTGACGGACTTGAGGTGTGGTGGGAAACAGTTGAAATTCAATTTCGAGTGTTGTCGTGTTACATTGTGTGTAGGGCCTGTCGAGTGAAACAAAAACAAATAACTGAGATGTTCCCAAAGTTTCTGTTTGGTCTAAGGTACATACCACACCAATTAACGTGACATTACAGCTGGAAACGTAACTTTATAAATATATGGTATAAAACGAAACGCTGCTCCGAATAATTTTAATATGACCTGGTAATTTTTAATAATTAATACAAATAGTTTAAACAATATGAAATACTATTACATAAGCTAATATTACGATAAAACAGTATTTGTACTTTGTACTAAGGGATATTATTTAGAGTATTTTTCATATGTATACCTAAATTGAGTAGAAAACTGTTAACAGTGTACAACATTTTAGTAAATATCAAATAGTAAGATCCCGTGTAAATGTACTTACATTATTCTCATTTTCCAAAAGTAAAATAACAACATTTGTAACGGCTTAAAAATTAAAAATATTAAAAATTACTATAAACTTTATAATTGCAAATTTATACTTTTCTCAGACAGTATACATAAATATATTGGTTTTGTACTCCGTAGTACTCGTGTAGTAATTTTACACCACAAGTTAGTTGTTTGCACACATTTCATAAAAATGTCAAAACAAATTTTTTATGAGGTGGTGTATAATTTAAAATATACATACTTTTTTAGATAGTCATTATCCAACCATTCATAGGCTACATGAGTTAAGGTAAAAATAACTCTGATATCATAATGTTGTTAATTATAATATGTATATGGTCTGTAAGTAGTATATCGACAATAATATTTATAAATTAATAGTTGTTATTGTTATTAAAAACCAATAATATGTATGATATGAGTGTATGGCAATTTTAGAGTATTTGTGATTATTTGAACAAAAACTTCAAATATATTTTTATACATATAATTCAAATTTACTTTTCAATTAACTCTTTCTGTGGATAGGTAACAAGTAAGTGCTACATATTAAGTAATCGTACTTTTTTTAATTTGAACAAAATTTTTTAAACATTAAAATTCTTTTCTAAAATATTTATATTAAGGTAAATAAAATACCGATTGTTAAATTTGTCTTCAACTATTTTAGACCCAAATATTCTACACAGGTTTGATATTTATAGCTAATAGTATAGTAAGTAATAAATTATCAGCTTTAAATGTTTAGAAAAAGGCAAAATATTGATGTGAAAAATCACTGAAAGGTATAATTATTATCAGGCTTTTATTTAACGTTGAAAATATAAAACGGTCTTAATTCTGAAGTACAATGCAAAACATTACCCAAAATATGTTTAGGTAAAATATAAGTCATAAGTGAATATTTTGAATGTTTAATAAGAAGATAGGACATATATGGCATTATAATAGTTGAAACTCATCTTTAATGGGATTATAGCTAGTCACAGAATTATGGTTTGTTACTAGCTGTTCAACGTAATCACGTGTGGAACGTGTCTAAGAAGTAATTTCCTTTTAGAATCGAATAGCAATATTTGTTATTCAATATGCGCTTTTAATTAAAATGTTGAAAATTAATTGCGTGTAGGTTGGATAATATGTGTTATCTCCTGGTTATTGAAGTTCATTTGCAGACAAATTGAACAAACGATTTGAATTTCGTTTGAACCGTTAGCGATTCCCATACTAATGAAAGATTTCGATCGATGATTGTTAATTTGTGCAATGGACCGTTTTATTTTAAGCTTGGTGTCTCAAAGGAAATTAGAATAATTTTAATACAGTGACAAGACGCATTTCGCATAAAGTGAAAACAATACTGCTTCTATCAAAGACACACGTTCCATAATAATTATTAATCGACATTGTACGTAATATTATTTTGTGAAGTAATTTATTATAATTAATATGAAAATTAATAGAGTTAAAGAAATTTCAAAGAGTAAATTATTAACTTTTTTTTTTAATTTGGGAAGTTGTATAAATTATAAGAGTCGTATTATAGAGTCTGCTATTTGTTTAAGACAAAGTTCTTCATATATTATGTAACTGCTAGAGAATTGAATGAATACAAATTATATAATGGTTTGTTTATCCAATATAGTAGGCTTTAATTACAATATTTTAGAATACTTAAATTGTTTAAAAGTTTCAAATTATAACAGAATAATAATGTAGATAAACATAATATGTATGTTTTAGATTAAATTTGTATACTTTGTGAAAAATATTAAGTAAATTTAATCATCTGTTGATTAATTAATCAAAATTTGAATTTGCAAATTCTTTTCCAAGCCAAAAATGTTCACTAATAATTTGATAACGTATTTGGTTTTACTTAGATTATTGTTGGAATATCTTCTATGTGTTAAAGATTTCATATGGAAAGATATACCTACTATTGATTTTTATTATCCATTCAAGATTTGAGTATGTTTTTGTTTTATAAATGCCATTTAAAATATTAAAATAATAGAATCAATAAAAAATATTTTATTAATATGACATAGATAGTAATCAATAAAATTCATTATTAATATTCATTCAAAAAATTACAATATATATTTATACTATTTAACAACGAAAACTAACAATATTTTATCTAGAATAAAACCAAGAAAATTTTGATTTGCAATAATTTTAATATTACTTATTTATTAAAGTATCTAATTAATTATACTTTTTTTAAAATTTTGGATTGTTGTGATACATTTATAATAATTACTTTAAAAATAAATCATGAAAAAATTCCAATAATAAACCAATTTGCGATACTAAAATTATGTTAAAAAAAAATCTGTTCAGAAATCTTTTAGAATTAAAAGCTAATACTATGGGAGCCTTGGGACTATGGGAAAGTTGAAACTGTTAAATACAAGAAAAAAGGGTGGTTAATGTGATTAAAAGTTTAAACATTTATAAATAAAAAATTAAAATTACTAACATAAAATCTTGAACGCTTGAATAGTTGGATAGTTCATTTTTTTATCAACTTGTATATGTTAAATAATAAAAAGCATACAAAAATCATATTAATGGTGATTTCACAATAACGTATATCAAACAGCTAAAGTGGGTACTGATAAAGTATAGGTAATCTTTTAGGTTCATGTTAAGATTTAAGCATTATAATAAATAGTTGACCTCTGAAAATGTCTTAAAAAAGGTTTATGTGACATCATCACACTCGATAATGATCTTTTTTCAATTGCACAGATTTGTCTTATACTCTTATGGTAAGTACTAGATGACAGATTTGATGGATATTTATATTGTTTTTAAAACCTTGAGTTAAAGATATAAGTATTTATATTCTAGAGCTTATACGGAAATTATTTGTAATGATACTGTTCTTAAGTTCTTATTTTCGTTTATTGTCAGGTATATTGTAATTTGTATTATGTATAATATTCGTCGCTATATATATTATGCATCAATTGTATTTAGTTTGATTTGTTCAATAGTTGTCCAACCTCGTTTGATAAAAAAAAAAAAATTACTTGCATGAAATTTTCGAATATTCAAGCCATCAGAGGATGATTGTACCTGATGAATAATTTACTAACAAAAGGTGTAAAAATAAATAAATAATGTCAAAATGATGAATTAATTATCATGGATATTGTTAAAGGACATATGTGCCTCTATGCCCATTGTATCTAGAATGCCTGTGTATTATTGTAAATTATTATATTCTATTTAGCGTTTCTTTAAAATTCATTTGTATGAAATTCACGTTTCCATAGTTCGAACAGCGTAGATCAAGTTATATTAATTTGACCAATTAATTGAAAATCGGCGGCCCTCCACAATATGTAGTCTTAACTTATTAGTATCTTATGTGTTAGATATACATTTCTATAAAATTATGTTATGGATATATATATTTTATTTAGAATTCTTATTGGGAAATGTTTATCAAAATGTTTTAACTTAAAAATGGAGAATTGCATTAATATACAATACATTGTGATGATATTATTTATTAGTTATTCCCTAATTAATAATTACTCAAAAGTTTGATTATTAAATTAAGTATCTAATTCAAAATAAAATAAAATATAATAATTTAAGTATAATTTACTAGCGTCTATAGTCAGTTGCAATTTTTCAATTCTTCACATTTTATTAACGTGTGATGTCGTCAAATCTCTAAGATAACATTACCAACTATACATTTGGGGTCAGAGATCATTGAGATTCGGTAAAAATATTCAAGATTTATTCATGGCATTGATTTAACTGAATTATTTTTGCATTAATTACAAATATAATATTGTGTAGTTAATAACCAAACCGGCAGATTAACAAGAGATTAATATTTGCCACGTGCCATGGAACTAATAAAACAGACTGCGGGATGTTACGTCAAACCATTGTTTTACATTTGATCCATCGCATTATCATTACAGATGCATTTTAAGCCGACATAGTGCAACACGTATGGAAAAAGACAATTTCTCATAACTAGAAACGTCGACAAAATAATCCACTTATTTTTAATTTAACATTAATTATTATTTATACAACGCATGGTTGGTTGTCAAAAGCTATTTTCCTAATGCTATTTTGCATACATTATATTGGTTATGTTACATTTAATTATTCGCATGCGCCGATGTGTAAGTTATTATTGTTGGTACACTGTGTTTGCTGCTTACTACCTATATGATTTTATGTATCTGAGTTAAAGTTCATAGATTATCTCTTATACAATTAGGACCATGAGTAAAAAATAATACATATTTATAAATTTATAAATTATGCTAATAGATTTAAATATTTATAAACGTTATATAAATATGTACTATTGTAGGTACTGCTATTTTAAGTAGATAATTTAATTCCACAGAATGGCATCCACTGGACTTATTCTAGGACGTGACGGAATATATAGTTTTAGACTCGAATAAAAATAATTCATTTTATTCATTATTAAAATTGAATAGAAATTAATTATTTTATGAAATTAGAAAACCAAATGTATAACACGTATTGTATGTGGGCGAATGTATATGTAATTAATAAAACTTTTATAGTACAACGTATTCTATAAATACTATAAATAATATTGAGATCTGTGACAAGAAAAAGAGATGGATAGTAGTACTTACCTAGGAACATTAATTTTTGTAACGATGTGACTATGTAATTACCTACTAATAGATTACTTGGCCCTCATGTTGAATATAATACGTATTTATACCTACAAGTCCTAAAAATTATTTACACAATTATTTTTTTTTAATCATTTACCGATTCGGTGCTGCTTTCGTATTACTTCACCCTATTTTTAATCCTAGTTGACTACTAAACGTTTATTGCAATACGAAACGTTATTGTGTTTTTTTGTAGATTTTATTACAGGAAGTATAAGCAACTGTCATTATTCATTACATGATTTATTTTGTTTTTTAATCTTAGTACAAATAAGTTATTATTATTTACACGAATAGGCACATAATATGTGTTCATTACCTGATAATTATAGACATGTTTTTAGTATTTATATTATTTATCAATAAAAACGAGTTTGTGAAACAATCGATAAGTCAAGAGTTTAAAAATAACTTCAATTAATATATGTATATAATCTTATTCTGTATTAAAGTCACCGATATAAGCCAAACAGAATAAATTTTCATTAAAAATTAAATACATATTAATTAATTCAAATATCTGAAAAACAATAAATAAAACATTTAAATTGAGATACAACTAAGTAAAATATAAAAGAGTCCTTGGATATTCATTAAAAGCGAATCATTTATGTATTAGGTAACGATATATATACAATAAACTATATTTGGCCTTTTATCATTTAATACGATTTTATTATGAGTTATATTTACCAGTCACTTCGATGGATCGTTTGCTTTTGCCAAGTCCATTATCGGCCACACAAGAATAATTGCCAAAATCGGTCTTTTGCACTTTTCTCAAGCGTAAAGTGTATCGGTTTCCTCTGACGTCGGTAATCCGCCATTCGGTCATGTCCAGCTGCAACGTGTCTCTATACCACAAGACCTGAAAAATTACATGAAAAATCGTAAGACGTGAAATATTATTTTACACTCGCAAATTCAATATAAATATTATCGCTAAGTATATTGTTCATTTAGTGCTAACCACACTATACATGCTCAATACCAGGGTCAGTGACTTATTAAAAATTAGTGGTAATTGTTTACTTGTGTATAAGTAAGACAAAATGTACCCCCCGTCCCCTTAACAAAAATCCTGAGTGTGCTCCTGTTGCATATCATCAAACTAAAGATTATCGAATACAATTCAGTTTAAATATTATAAAACTACATTTTTTTAATCGGCTGAAAATTAATATTGCGTACGAATACCTTTATGGTCATATCTGTATCTGTATCAGTTATGGCACTATTGTTGAACTTGACTATTGCTTTTACATTTCATCATAACTTTTTGGGTTCGCTCTTTCCTCTCATGGTTCTGTCATTCATTTTTTTATTTGGTTTGTGTTCGATAATTTAAAAGTTTCGGACAGTGTGACTTCTCTAGATTTTAACATTTTTTTAACATACCTGCAGTATAGGTGTCTGTATTTCATGTATCTACATTGTATAAATTATATAATATGTCTCATAATGTTTATCTTCAAAAATAAATGGTTTATTTAACGACTCGCGAGAGGCAATTTAGTTTTTTTTATAATTAATAAGTTACCTACATTTTTTTTCACTGATAATTAAAACAGTTATGAACTAATCAAATATGAATTTAAACTATCACTTTTAATACAAAATGATCTTTAGAGCTCTATAAATCATTATTATAAATTAATGACTTTATTAGGCTTAATATAATATATTATCTAAAAAAAAAAACATTTTATCGTCAAATTGAAGAAAACACCAAGACACATATTTCGGTGTAAGATTAAAATTGTCGTCGCTGTATTCCAATAAAACAACGAAAACTTTATCCTTAGGCTAGGTTACATTTTTCATTTAAATGACATACCTATTTTTTTCTTTACAGAATAATATTTTAATATGATAAACATAAAACGGTCAGTTCTAAATATTTAGGTTTTAAAAAGCCGATGGATTTAACGTCAAATTACTGTTAAAAAAACAGCAAGTAAAGAAATACATTGTTATGAATAGCTGGAGGTTCTCAAACGACAATCCGCATACACAGGCTCTATTTTTCATTTAATATCTGTTTAATAAGTGTAATAGAAGTATACATATATACCAGTATATATTAAAACCGTCGGCAGTTTTATTTCCATTGTTATTAATACCAGCGAAACAACAAACCAGAGAAATTCTAAGGCCGCATAAAAAAATTATTTATACTAAACTTAGATTACACAAGCTGCCTAGAGAGTTTTGAAATTGATTGACGCAAACCAAACCGATTGGAGCGCTTTGATTAATGGCCTCTCGGCGATATACTACCACCGCCATTTTGAGACTGCTCGAATTAATAACAACACTGCGTTATACAGCCTACTGCATAAACGACTTCGGACACTTCATTATATGCGTAACAATTATCGGGCAAAATATCTCCGAGCAAAACTTCGCGATGACAAAAATCATCGGCTGGCAAGTTAGTAAAATGTAATTATGTACAGAAACTGATTGCAGCCAAATGTTTGCAGTACGAGACACTGTACCATATTTGTAGTAGCCATAATCATTATTAGTGTTATGGATTGGTCATTCAGCCCATTACCTTACAGGTAATTCGTACCGCGTAGTTTTGGATATATAACGAGAACCACAGATGAAGACTTGTTGAATAAAAAGAGACTTCGACTTGGGAATAAGAAATAATAAAAACAAACTTAATTTTGAATGGCCTGACTTGCATAAAATATCGTAAACATGACGAATCTTTTAAACGCCGAATTCGAGATCGTGGAAATCCAAGGTAGGTTATGGTATTTAAATAAAAATCTGTTTAATCATACTCAATGAATAATAATATGTTTAATGTTGTAATGAACAACACAACGACTTAAAAATTACGGACGATGATAAGGAAGAAAATATAATTTTTTATTCCTTATAGTTGATATAAATTAAAAATTTTAAAAATTTGGACAAAATATTAAACATTTACGACATTAGATCGTTTAACATTATTTCCACAGTTACATATCATAATATCATGCTGTATCACAGTAATATAACTTATTCACTTGTTTTGTTGTTGTAATAACTGATTGGATAAAAATTGAATAGTTAATAAAGTTTTAAACCGGCTTGTATTATGGGATGACTAATTTTGTACAATTGTTCATGTTAGTTCCGAAAGAAAAAAAAATTGATAACAAAAAAAGTTCATGCTGTAAAATTTTTTAATCTAATCGAATTATTGTGTCTAAAAAAAATGTTTAATTTACGTTGACTGACTGTTTAGAAGAAACACGGAAATATTCAGCGCCCCACAATGTTTAATGAAGAACGTAGGATTGTTATATACAATATGATTTAGTAATATAAAACCTACGACCACAAACAGATAATAAGATGTCAGGAAATGACATAGGTATCACACTTAAAAATAGCAATAAGCCAAGCTTCTAAATATATTTTGAAATGTAATACTATTGATAGAGTTTTAATCTTATGCACGGTTTTAGTAGTTAAAAGAAATAAAAAAAAACTTTAAGAGGAATTCTTACCCTACTATGTTGTCTTCGTAAGACGAAGCCTATAGACGCATAAAATGGCAAACTTTACGTTTAAAAGAATCCATTTTATTCTGTTGTTTATTAGAGTGAGCTGACTTATTATCAAATTTAAAGGTTAAAGTATTATCTAGCGCATCACACACGTTTTTTTTAATATTCTTATTTCAAACAAAGTTATGAACGTTTTAAAACTAGCCGAAAAATATTATATTTTTAAATACTCATAACTTGCTTTGACATTAATTACATAACAACAAAAAATAGCCCGTATTCATACTTTTGAATTTGATCATAGGTTAAGTAGCTGTAATATTAAAAATAACAAAGTAAATGGATTTTTTTACATGAATGGTTTGATATGTTATGAGTTAGTAAGACAAAGAAAATGTGACGTATTTTTAACAGAAAATAACAATATATTTCCATC